>CANUEY010363361.1:0-67118 GCA_948099555.1 Croton setiger
TATATATATATATAACCTCATATTATATAGAGAGGGTGCGTACAACAATAATGCTAAGGTAGTGATACGTAGTTTAACTAGTCAAAAAACTAAACATTTTTTATTGTGTTTAGTGAAATAACATTTTAAGTAGCTTTTAGAGTATATAATGTTTTATAAAAATAAGTAATTGTTTTATCATTTAATGGTTAATGTTTTATAAATCGTTACCCAAACAACTAATAATTGCTCAAACAACTAAACACTGATATTGTTGAAGAAACCGTAATATAATAATATTGCAATTTACGAGAATTGTAAATTAAAAATATCTATTTATTATATATATATAATTATTTAAAAAATTAAATTCATAAAATCAAATAAAATGCAAATGGCACCAAAGTAAATTTACTTTTCTTCTAATTTGGGACATATAAAAGTTAAAATAATAATCCTAGTAAATATTCTAAATAAGGTAAAAAAAATTAAAAAGCCTTACATAAATGATTAATCTTCATTCATCATTCTCTAAAAAAAATTAATGTATTAAGGTTTGCGACATTTCTTATCCAAATAATTATATTATTAGTACTAAATATTTTATTATACTAAATAATTGTGGTAGATATAGTGGTGGCCAGGGGCCGGTTCGGCCCGGATGAACCGGCCCGGCATTGAACCGGCCCATAATCGTCCAAAACCGTAACCGCTGTTAACCAAACCTCAACCGCCGGTTTTGGTACAAAAAATTTCTGAACCGTAACCGTACAAGCCCTTGAACCGTGAATGAACCGGCGGGTTTTGTGAATCGAACCGCCGGTTAACCGCCATGAACCGCCGGTTAACCGTCATGTCGCCGGTTTAATCGCCTTGACCCGCCGGTTTTTTAGTCCGTAATTTAACCGCCGATTACGGTTTGAGTGGACCATGAACCGTGGCCCGGCGGGCTGAGGCCCGAAACCGGCCCGACCCGAACCGTGGAATAAGAATAAAGATAATAATAATAATTAAATTAAATAAACACGCGGATAAGTACAATTTTGTCTTTACAAAACCGGCGGTTTAATAAAAACCGTGAGTCGCCGCCAGCCGGTTTTCGGTTTCCTTCGACCCGTCTTTTAAGATATTTATATATAAATATCTTTCTACGTCAGCTTAAGCCAACTACCCCACTTATCTTGTATCCTTATCAACAAACCATTATCTCATTTACTAAATTACCCTTTGCCAACATATTTATATAAATACAAAAAAAATATCAATAGTAATTATTATTAATTAAATAATTTATACAGTTTAAAAACAATAATTTATTAGTATAACGTATGTAAGCGGTTAATTAATTTTTAAGAACAATAAATTATATTTAATTTTTAATTAAATTAACAATAATAATCTTCCTTTTTTAGTATTTTTTGATTAGTGGTTTAATTTACCAACAAACAAGAGCTTATATAAAAAAGGTACAAAGCATGGAGGGTAGGGATGTAATTTTAATAACTATCTTCGTTAACTGAGAGTGGCAAGGTGGTTTAGTTCGTGGTTTTTTATGTTTTTCAGTGTATACTTTATCCGAGAAAGAGAGAGGTTTTAATCTATCAACGGAGCAACCAATTTCACAAAACAAAAATACCAGAAAACCCTTTGTTTCTTCTTTTTATAAGCCTTCGATCAAGAAATTTTGCTGTTTTCAGCTTAAAAATTGAAGCTTTTTAAGGGTTCTCTTTTCTATATGTTTCTGTTTGTTTGATGGGAATTTCTTCCCGGAAAACTTCAAGTCATGGGAAAGTTGTCTTTCAAAGATTCTCTTAAAGCTCTCGAAGCTGACATCCAACACGCCAATACACTGTAAGTCTTTCTTTTCCTTAATCTCCCTTGTGTAATTTCTAATCTCTCTGTATAATTCCTATTTTTATTTAATTTTATCTGGGTTTTTGCTTTTTTTTTCTGATTGATTTTGGATTTAATTTTTTGAACTGAAAAAGGAATAATTCTGTAATAAAACAAGTTCTTCAATAAAAATCTAATAAATGTGTTATAATTGCATTGATGAATCTGAATTTTTGTAATTTTTAAACATAGTAAAAACAATTTTGTTTCAATTATGAACAAAAAGCATTTTTTTATGGTTTCTCAATAGTTATTGGATAATAGATAGTACATTGGTTAAGGGTTTATCTAAGAAGAAAAGGCAAGAACTATTGAACTTGTTCCAAACAATAGGTAGCCAGGTTTCCATTCTTCATGCTGATTATGATGAAATTCAAATAATTTACCAATTAACGTGTGAATTTCTGAATAATATATTGACCCTTTTGTTGAAACAGTGCCTTAGATTGTCCAAGAGAGAAAGATGGAGCTCGTGTTCAGATGAGATTATCATACAGTTCAGCAGCCCAATTTTTTCTTTTTCTTGTTCAGTGGACTGATTGTCATCTCGCCGGTGCACTTGGCTTGCTTAGAATTCTTATTTATATGGTACATTATGCTTTTCATTTCTTTTTATGTGATTATTTTGCATTAAATCACCCTAATTAGGGTATGTTTGGCAAATTTAGTGGTTTGAGTAGCTTTTAGTTGCTTGAATGACTGTTACCTCTTTGTAGCATTTGTTTATATAACGCTAAAAGCTTAGCCCTTTATAAAAGGCTGCATGAATAATTAAAAGCTAGCTCAAAAGTTATTTTAGCAAACGCTACACAAAATAGTTTTTAGCGTTTTGATGGATCAACACGAAAAGCTACTTCTAAGCTGTTGCCAAACACAATCATAGTAGTTAGTGTGACAAATGTGGTTATTTTTTGTGTTTTTGTGCAGACTTATGCTGATGGCAAGACAACCATGTCTGTTTATGAAAGGAAAGCAAGCCTTAAAGACTTCTACGGTGAGTAATCCCAGCTACTTTTTTTTTGGGTCTTTTCACCTTAAAAATTTTAAGGTTTTATGTGTCTGAAAAGTAGGTTTTCTTTTTGTAGCGGTGATATTTCCTTCTCTAATGCAACTACAAAGAGGAATCACTGATTTGGAAGATAAGAAACAGAAAGAGGTCTGTAATATAAGATACAGAAGAAAGGATGAGTTAGAGAGAGGTAAACTCTCTGAAATTGACATAGAAAGGGAAGAAGAGTGTGGGATTTGCATGGAGATTAATAGCAAGGTTGTGTTGCCAAATTGCAGCCATTCTATGTGTTTAAAATGCTATCATGATTGGTAAGTCCTCTTTCTCTTTCTCTAAAGCTTGAATCCATATTCAGTGAGTGTTAGCATTGCTTGTGCTTTTCTCTTTTTGACTTGTAAAAAACACTTAAAACAGCAGCATTTTGTTGCTTTTATAAAAACAGCTTAAAAGCTAAAAATAACCCCGACAAACAGGTAAATGACTGGTTTTTAGGTTCAAAAGTGCTTGAAAGGTTCTTTAAGCAATGCCAAACACCCTTTCAGTCCATCCTGTTTCACTAATGGTAGGCTACCAAATTTATATATATACCTTCCTTGTGTCTTCTTGACCATCAAAGTTCTTGGCTTTCGTTGGTATATTGGGTATGTGAGATTGAAAGATTACAGTGTTCTTCAATATTTCGCCAAAAGAAGCGCGTAACTGAGATGCTTTTCAATCAAAAAAGTATACTATTTTATCAATTTAAAGAAAGCATTTAAAGTTTATGTATTTGGACATCGTTTCTGGTAACAGAAATGGGTATGTTTGACTGGTCTGTTACAGTTTAGATATTGCAGATATTGTCCTAACTACATGAGGGATTTATTATTTGTTCACATTCTTCTTTAAATGATTTCTTTATTGCTTATATTGGTTGTTCTGCAAATTTGCTTCTGACCATTTCCTGATTATATGTTATTTGTTGATATCCATATCAGGCGCGAGCGATCAAAGTCCTGTCCTTTTTGTCGTGATAGTCTGAAAAGAGTGAATTCGGGCGATCTTTGGATATATACAGATAAGTCTGATACAGTTGATTTATCATTAATTTTGAGAGAGAATCACAAGAGACTCTTCATGTACATTGAAAAGTTGCCACTCATAGTTCCAGATTCTGTAATTGTTCCCTGTGATTCTCATGTTAGGTGACAGAGAATTGCTATGATGGTATTTGAAACTTGTAATGTAGATGACCAATAGTTGTATATATCTAAAAACTGTAAATATCTGTTCTTTCTGAATCCTTTGGGTCCAAATCAAAAATGGGTTTTAGAAAATTAAATGACTAACATTTTCATTTGGAGAAGGGTATTTGATTGGTTTGTGTTGGATCAATTGTGTAAAGGGAAACTGTAAATGGTTCTAAGCAATGTCAAAAAAGTACTTAAAAGCTACTTTTAAGCAATGTCAAACATCCACTAAGTAGTTTTTAAAGATTGAAACAGTCTTTTTGAATGTTTAGTGTATTATGAACAGTTGCTCCAACAACAAGAATCTAAATGTTCATTCAAAACAATATTCAGACATAGGAATTTACAAATTGAATTGAAAAAATTAATAATAAAGAATTATGTTTGATCTTGAGCTTGAAGACGCATATAGTGTGAATAAACGCGAGGTTGGTTTTCTTCAGAATGAGCATTATAAGCATAACCTCCATGGCTAGAGATATCAAGTCCTGCAATTTCTTCATCTATTGATATTCGAAGTATCCTAAGCTTGTAAAGAGCATAAAATAGAGGTCCCATTGTCACACTAACCCAAACCACAATCACTAAAACCTCAACCATTTGGGACCCAATTAGACCCCAACCACCACCCAAAACAAGCCCATATGGTCTAACAACTCCACTTTTACCTGAGTCATAAGCTTGAACCACAAATTCTTCTTTGGCAAATAAGCCAGTGAAAATCAAACCCCAAGCACCACACCCACCATGCAATTGTGTTGCCTCTAATGGGTCATCAAATTGCAACTTTAGTGCTAAGATATTTAACCCAATTAGGACCCAAGCTGCGACAAACCCACAAACCACTGCTGCCCATGGTTCAACCACAGCACAACCTGAAGTGATTGCAACAAACCCACCAATCACACCATTACAAACATCTAATGCATCCCAATGACCAACCAACAACCGACGGCTAAATAGCGTAACAATTCCGGCTGTCGAACCAGCTAACGTAGTAGTAACTGCAGTCCGGCCAATGGCTGTCCAGTTACCCTGATCGGCCGTGTTAGGGTATGCTACTAAAATCTTATCGAACGAACCAGGGTTAAATCCAAACCAACCAAACCACAACAAGAATGTACCAAGTACAACTAGAGTTGCATTATGCCCTTTCATAGGCACAGGTTTTCCAAATGCATCAAACCTCCCAACCCTAGGGCCTTCAATTATAGAACCCCAAAACCCAGCAATGGCTCCTACTAAATGAACCACTCCACTCCCAGCAAAGTCAATGGCTCCAGACCCAAACAACAAATGGCTAGAACTAGGACTTAACCAACCACTAGATGACCAAACCCAATGAGCTACAATTGGGTAAACAAACCCAGTAAGGAAAAATGAAAAAACAAGATAAGCACTAAATTGGGTTCTTTCAGCAATTGAACCACTAGTAATTCCAGCAACTGCAATAGCAAAAGCCCACTGGTAAAGGAAATAGCTATAATCATAAGAAGAGGTTGGAACATCTTTTAGAGCAAAAAAAGATGTACCAATAAATGGGTTTGAAGAAGAAGAATCAGAACCAAATGCGAAAGCAAAACCAAAAAGATAGTAAGAAATGCTTCCAACCACAGCATCAACCACATTTGTAAGCATAATGTTCATAGCATTTTTGGCTCTAACTGAACCAGCACATAGCATGGCAAAACCAAGTTGCATAACAAAGACCAAATAGGCAGAAAATAGAAGGTACATGGTGTTTATAGAGCTAGTAACACTTTCTTCCCATGAAACTTCCATACTTTTGGTTTGGCTAGTTGGAAGAAGAAGAAGAAGAAGAAGAAGAAGAAGAAGAAGAAGAGGAAGACGGTTGGTGTAAGAACTAAGTAGAGTTTGTTTGGGATATGGTTTGATATTTTTTGCTTTTGCAACTATATATTAGTAAAAAATAATTGTGTTGAAAGGTAGTTAGTTGTATGTTGTATGGTTCTGCCAACTTGTTTGGAACTTATGAGCATTACCCAGCAGGACCATTTTGTTGTTGAGTAATGACTAGTTGTGCATTCTAATTCAGTCAGAACGGATAACCATTAGTTATTTTGATAACGTTTAATTGTTTTCGGTCTTTTAACCTGTCGGCCAAGCGCAAACTAACTACATTTGGCAGGACTTACAAGGCAAAATTGTATGAAATTATAATTACTTAAGAACTTGATAGAAAGAAGAGAGCACTTTTGATGGTCCTACTGATCCTAACCAGCTCAAGATAGAAAGAAGAGAGCACTTTTGATGGTCATACTGATCCTAACCAGCTCAAGTTAGAATCAGTCGGCAACTGTAATTTGGTGTCCACCTGATACCAAGTAAAAATCCGAAACGGAGAGTCAAATACGGTCATATTCTTGATAGCGTCTTACAATACATTCCATTAAATTGGCAAAGTTCTACAGCATTTACATATTACAGTACTGACATTTGAATTTGTATTTACAATATCACAGTTTCGAGCTGAACTAATAAGCTTTTACGTAGTTCTTCTCGTTCTCACCTGCAGGAATTCGGCTGGTAAGCGAAGATCTCATCGTAACAATGGCAGATTCATTTGCTCCAGCTTTAAGAGCAGCTCTTCCTGCTTCTAAGAACCTCTTAACTGCATCCTCTGCATATCTATTGGCTTCACCCACTGTCATGGTTTTCCCCATATCTGGGTATGTATTTAATACATGATCGCCGTTGAGCTGAGATGCAAGCTGGATCATTTCAACTTGAAACTCAGATAAGCTCAGATCTTCTCTTGGTCCTCTTGGCCTCAGTGACATAACCACCTCCGGCAGAGTTTCTGTACATGGAATAATATTTCAGGATTAATTTCAAAGAATAATTTATGCAAGTATACATGCCTATCATTTAGAAAGAGTTGTTAGAAACCGAATTCAGGACTTATGAGGTGAAAAACGACGAATGCTTGTAGAAGAAGGAACAATATCTCATAGGTTTAACAAGGTTAACTAGTAAGAAAATTAATGAAAATAGCGTATTATTTCAACAGAAGGACAAAAATTAGTCTAATAAAATTAAAATGTAAGGGACAACACTGTATTTTGACAAATTGTAGGTGCAATTTTGTAATTTTACTTAAAGATGAAAGAGGAAGAAAACTGAACTTGATTCTTATGATCAAAAGAAATGAGCAAACCTGGACAATCATCACGCGGTGTATCACGAAGGTTGAAGTAACTTTCGAAAGTGCCCGCCCAAGCATCTCTCTTTGTTAGGAAGTTTGACTTGAGGTTGAAAAGTTTCTTCACAGTTGCAGGGACGGAAGAATGCTCGAATTGGGAATGGGGTGTTGGCCCCTTAGGCTCATGGATCACTGTAACAAACACTCAAAAAATCAATCCACAATTGAATAATGCATGTTTGTTCTCCAAAATAAAAGCCAATAACTTGCATACATTATGAATAGAAGGGAGGGCTGGTTCAAATGTACGTGCATTTGAAACAAAGGCGAACTTAATCAAAATTAAAACTTATCATTCAAATTTACATCTTTATGCAAGAACATAGTCCAACATACACAACAAAAGAGATAAAGAAAAGCTCTACTTTCTTGGACTCTAAAATCTTCAGTTGTTTCATCAATGTAAGAGAATGAGTAGAAAAACAAACAATTGGTACGCCGTAATGCAATTTAATCGCGATGATTTTCCAACGTACAATGTAATCGCGATTATGTTAATTTACAGCTTACCAAATGCTACCCAACTATCTTTACATCAAGAAAGTCAACAATAGTACAAATAATAACTAATTTTCCAAATTTAGAGTCATTAACTATATAATTATCTAAGAAGAAAAAAACCAAGAAAACACACTAATCCAACCTTAAAGACATCAATTTCCTTTTCTTGCACAATTAAACAAGACAGTTTTCAGGTGAATCTTGATGTTCAAGCTCAGAGGTTTTAGAAATACTACAAGAAATGATAATTAGAAACCTATTCCCACACTTTAAGGAAAATCCAATGATTAGATCACATGCTAAAAACTTAATTAATCCACATGCTAAAATTATATAACAAGAAACAGAAAAAAAAAATACGGAAACAAAATCTTCAAGAATTTGAAAACTTACCAGTGCCTTTATCAATCCAAGGTGAGATTAAAAGGGTAGGAACTCTGACACCCAACCGATCAAACATGAAGTAATACGGGTCCGGTCCGATCATCCCATCTGGGTTCGGTACGCCGGTGATCGGAGTCGGAACATGATCGTAAAACCCACCGTGTTCATCATAAGTAATCAAAAGCGCCATTTCTTTCCACTGCGGACTTGCTCTTAATGTCTCATAAACTTCCTTCACGAACTTCTGTCCTAGTGCCACGTCATGCGACGGGTGGTCGTCGTTCGCCGGAAGTAGCTCGACGTCGAAGTACCGTTGCTCCACCACCACATAATTCGGCAACTTCCCTAAACGAGCGTGTCGTTTGAAGGTTAATTCGTATTTATGGAATTTGAATATATGTTTGATTTTTCTGAGGGATTTGAAGAAGAGAGTGGCAGGGATATTTTGGTAATAAATCCCAAAACTAAGGTCATTTTCGTCCAATGAGTCGAAAATTGTTTTCTGAGGGAAGCCATGGATAAGATCTTTCCGAACGTTGCTCATCGCTCCATGAGACGTCGCCGAATGGACATAAAACCGGTTCGGTTGAGTCGACGCCGGCACCGACGCGAACCACCTGTCCATAACAGCGAACTCATTAGCCAAAGCAGTGTAAACCGGTAACCGACTCGGTTGAAACCCGCTCATCACAGTTCTCGACTTATTCTCACTCATGCTCTCCGCTTGCTGCGCGAATCCGTTCATCGGAGCCGGGTTAGCGGAGCTATCATTCGACCCAAATATCTGTTCTCGAATTGCTTGGAAAGAGTGGCCTGGATCCCAGTCAACAAACAGAGCATCATCGGTGACGACGACTTCTTCAGAACCAGGATCGGAGACGAAAATCCGATTTGACTCGGTTCCGGTTAAACCATCGATGTCGGGTCGGGTCTTTTTGAGCCAGCCGAAAATATGGTCAAAAGAACGATTCTCCATTACTAAAACAACTAAAGTTTTAATCTTTCCTTTGATTTCAGCTTTGTGCTGCCTTCTTCTGAAATTATCAAAATCCAAAGAATGAGAAGAAACTACTAAGTAAAGAAACAACACAAAGGTTAAAGATAATCGCCGGCAACCCATTTCCCGGCGACTGAAAATAGAAAGACCCTTTTAATGTAAGATAGGGGAGAAGCAAGAAAGACTTGATTTTTATTTATAGTCAAAAATGGAGGAAGAGAAGAGCATATGCTATATACTATAAACCAATATTCTTTAATAGAAAAAAAATTTATGCTTTACTTTTAAATTAAGATTTTTTAAATAAAATTATTACATTTTTGAATGATAATAACTTTTAATTTAAGATTTAATTATTAGATTTTGGGGTATGAAAGTTGGGTTTTAGACATTGAGAAGAGATTTTAGCAGTAAAAGTTTTGGTTAAAGGGCATAGATAATGTTAGATTTTGTCATTTGGTACATTATTTACAGTAATTGGGTGGTGGAGGTTGTTTTTTGTAGTGGACAATCACAGCAATAATACAAAAATAAGGATGAAGTAAGCCATCACTTATAAGTTCATTGAATTTGGTAAGCTTCTTCTTAGAGAAAAGAAAAGATTGGTAAGCTGAAATAGACAAAAGGGTTAAGAAAATGTGATTTGATGATTATTTAACTCACAGGAGGTCATTCAATGTGTATCACATAAAATCTATAGGTGAGAAGATTTGAATTCATTGGTAAAAGAAAAAATTGAATTCAAATTATCTCAATTAGAGTTATGATGGAGATTATTAATTATTTTCAATTCATCATTGTGACTAATAATCTATCCCTCCTTTAGATGGAGCATGGACGTATTTTAAAAAAAAAAAAAAAAAAATACGCAATAATAATTGATATTTTTTATATATTATTTTGAGTCTTTCAAATTTCAATAGAATTTTGAACGAATAATTTAGATCCATCGAAAATATTGCACTTTAACTAATTTGTTAGAGAGTATATCACAAGATTTTATTCTACATAACGGGATGAATGTCAATATTGCAAAATCTACTCATAATGGTTGTTTGGATTGATAGAACTACAAATACTTGAATGAAATATATAATTTATTTGTTTAGTAAAATATATGAATTGTTATTTTTTTTACAATAAATAATAAAATTCATTGATTATATTAAATGTTTAAATTTCATCATCCCAACAAACTCATAATTCTAAATCACAAAAATAATCACTAATTTTGCCTAGAAAAATCATTTATTTTTATTAAAATTACGTTTCGATCGATAGAATTATAAATACGTGTATTTTATAAAATAGGAATGAAATGTATAATCTATTTGTTTAGTAAAATATATGAATTATTATCCATTTTTTCGACAATAAATAATAGAATGCATTGATTATATTAATATAATTGCAGGAAATTTTGAAAAAAAAAAAAGAAATAAATGTCAATGTCAACATAACTCGAATGAAAAGAAACTTCAACCTGTTAAGAAGTGTAATTTATTTCATTGGCTTTGTCGACATTACATAATACCAACTGCATTCATAAAAGAAAAGGCCAAATAGCCATATCCGAATACGTGTCCTTTCTTCTTACATATGTTTAACTTAAAACGGGTGGCTATTACTTATTAATATTGACAGATACAAAATTTGGAAATAAGGAAAATGTTAAAATTGACTTATACATGAAAAAATACTAATATTGACAGATACAAAAATACTAATGTTAAAATTCACCGGCCGGGGCCGGTTCAACTCCTTGAGCCGTGGCCCGGCGGGCCGAAGCCCAGAACCGGTCGTGGCCACCTTTAGTTATTACTTCTTAATATTGACAGATATAAAATTTGGAAATAAGGAAAATGTTAAAATTGACTATTAATAATACTATTCTACATGAAAAAATACCCAAAACTCTTTCAATATTCAAATGTAGCTTCAACTTCAATCTAATATACAATTTTCTACCAAAGCCTAGAGATTCAATAAACCATGTGAATGGTAGCTCAACTTCAAGTTTTATGTATTTCTTAGAAGAGATTCAGAGACATCTTCACCTTGTTTTGTCGCCATTTCGCTAGCCGATAGAAGGCTTTTCTTGTCATTCCCAATTTCTCTTCAAACTCTTCTTCACATAAGTATGCCTAAAAGGAATAATAACTCTATCAATTAATAATATTGAAAGGGGTAGCAAGAAAATATTATGGCCAGGGTTATTGTTATTGAGATGCTTTATCCCTATCGAGCTTTTTTATCGAAGAAGAGAAGCCATGCTCGAGTTTGGATTATAAGTTTGCAAAACTAATTGATTATATTTCATGAACATACTATCACAACAAAATCATTTGACTAATTGAGTGCCAGTTCAAACTTGAGCATATTCGTTCCAAGCTTGGCTAACTCGGGTTGGTTTGTTTACATTCCTAAAATTGCTGCCATCACTATTTTCCATTAACTGCTTAAATGCAAAACGAGAATTTTCTTAGTGCATAGCGAAAAGTTACCTCTCTTTTGGTCACATCTATATCTGTGGCAGGATCACTAGAATTCACTGTCAATCGCTCGTATGGATATACTACTGAGTTTATAATATCGCAGCTAATATCAGGCTGCACTAAATCTGCATTACCGGCAGAGCCTGCTTCTGGTGTTGGAGAACCTGTGAAATCAAAGATTCATATGGAGCATAAACTTAGATCATAACAGTTTGGTGTCAATTTAATTTGCGGTTTCCCAGGTGCTCGTGATGAAACATGGGAGTACCTAAAAGCAAATCACATAACTTGTGTCCCCTCTATCTTTTCTTTTTTCCCCGTCTTAAGTTTTTCTAGATTTTTACTAGGAAAAAAAGGATATTGGTCCGGCATATGTAATATCACACATTTATAAGGTAGATGTTGAGACATTTCGTGCAAACCATGTCTAAACAAAATCAATGTAAAAAATATAATTTCTTAGAATTTGTTAAATTTGTGGGTTATTTATGCAAAAATTTCATTAATTTACAGTTTACTAAAGAAAATTATTAGAACTAAAAACAAAGCAAAAACTTTTAAAATTATTTGGGAGCCTTCAGATTCGTAAGTTCATCAGAGGCTTGAAGGGAAGCGATTAGCAGGCAAAAGAGAAAGAGAAAGGGAAAATCGAAATTGAAGAAGAAGAAGAGGAACAGAAAGAGCAGCAAAAGAAGGGAAAACAATGGAGTTCAGATTCAGATTGAAAACTATCTTGAAAAGAAGAACATCATGATCCCCTCAGGTATTTTCGATATACACATGTTCTACTCCACATTTTTCTTCTTTTTTGCCGCTTCAATTACTGTTTCTTTTTCCACTCTTCGAAAATTTTCCTGCTTTCCAAACAGAGTACAACTCTGTCTTTCTCTCCTCCATTACTATCTGCTTTCCCTTCTGATAATAACTTCGGCTTATTTGTTTTGTATCTATCTTGTGGTACTTAGGGTATTGAATCGTTTATATGTTTAATTTTATTTTTATTAAATTTTGATGATGTACATTTGTGTACTTTTCTAACAAATAATTAGTAGTATGGCACTAATATTAGTTAGTGAGCGTTTTAATTGAAGGATTGACATTTTTTTTTTAATTTATGGTTCAATTCTAGTGGGTAAGTTCAATCCTAAAAAATGTAGAGTAATTAATTATCCTATATTTATTATTAGTGGCCACAGTGATTTTAGATTTTAATGTCATGAAAATCAAATGGTTAAATGATTACAGACTACATTTTTAAGTAAATTCAAATATAAGAAGTGTAAAATTTTCCCTATTGATATTTTTCTGGATGCTTATAAACCTATAAAACATAATACGTTTTTTTTTTTAAAAAACATATGTTTATATAGATATACTTGTGTTGCTGAATAATTCAGGCTATTTATTGCATTTTTTGAAGCAAAGAATATATCACCAAAGCAACCATCTTCTGGGATTTAAACAAATAAAACTTTAATTTTTGTTGGTTGTGAACAAATTAAAAAAAAAAAGTTTATGACATTACCAGCACCAATATTTGAAGGAGATTCTGGGAAGAGCTTCCTCGCACTTAGAGTTGGACTGGGCAAACCATGTCTTCTCCCATTTGAGTTGGCAGAATTGCTTTTGTAACCATCTGGAGTACTCTCCCTAGAGGATGCTTTCCACGAGGTTCTCACAGGAACCTGCACAACATGTCAAGTGAAGTATGAAATAAGTAGTATTTTATTGCAGTTAAGCAGTGGAAAATAATAAGCAAGATTTTAATGTGTCAAACCCGAAATAAATATGGTTTTTTATAGGGTCAACAATAAAAAAGGGGTTCAAAAAAGTTTCCATATAGTTAAATATTCATCTGAAAGGTTCGACCTTGCTTCATTTTCTGTAACTAATAAATGATCATTTATTATAAATGTACATTATTGTTAACAATAAATGTGTTTGCATTATTGTTTCTAACCCAGAACCAGAAACTTAGGCATTCAATACAATAACATCAAGTAAAAGGAAAGTAAGCATGCCATATTATGTAAATCGATTGCCCTTAGGATATAAAAGGAATGGGAAAAAAGAGAATCCCTCAATCAATTCCATGCCATCAAGTATGGTAAGCACTGAATGTATAACACTGCTGATCTACAGCAATGCCAACTAGATGCACTAGAAATTTTGGATAGGTGTCATTCTTGACTACTATAATTTTGTACTGGTGCACAGTGACTGGGATCTGGGACACAAAAAACAAACAATATACTCACTTCCAGATTTTGCTTCTTTCCTTTCAGAATGGCAAGCTTCCGTTCAAATGAGTTTCCATGCATCTACAAGGTCCCACAATGAAGTTAAAACAAAACATTTAATGGTTACGCCCTTAATCACATAGCAAAAGATTTTATTGATTATCCACATACATTTGCCTTGGAAGAATCCCATGCAAAGAAACGAGTGAAGAATGGAGGTTCCTGCCCCTCTGTAACAACATAAATAGGAGTCTCCAATGACAATTCTTCAATGAGATGGACAGTCTCAAGGAATTTCTGCCGACTCCAATGAAATTTTAAGATTATGAGAAGGTGAATTAAGTTAAAACTAAGCAGAGTATAGAGGAAGCTAGTTAATTAATGCATTTAGTATTCTGAACAATTAAGCATTCCATACTGTTGTGAATCTAGAAATGCTAACAAGATACTTGCTAGATCTGTATAATAGTTGGTCAGACGTGAGCAACAATGAAGAAAAAAATTTCACGTAAAAAAGATTATTTAAGAGCTACAAAAGTAAAAATAATTCACCTGGCCAAAAGTGAAGACTTGTTGCTTTGATTTAACATTTGAATGAAGTCCAACCCAAACATAGATTTCATCATGGCAGTTGAGTACAAAGACATCTTCAGTCGTTAAATCATCCTGAGTGAAACTGTATATTTCTTTCACCTGTATAACATGCAAAAGAATAAAGGAAAGAACTCCATGAGAGGAAAAAAAAAAAAAGAAAGAAGGAAGCAAGAACTATCTCCTTAAGGTACCAAATTAGAGTGGGAAAAAGATTTAACTACTAAATGCACTCCACTAGAGTTACTGCCATGCACTTGGAGTGTGCAAAACTTTTTCTCAACTGCCAATAGAAGGCAGCACTTTGTAATATCAAGAAACATTTTACAACACAAATTTGCTCTATTATATTTCAAATATTTGTTGTGAAAAACTCAAGAGAACTCATTACTTCTACAGATGCTAAATTAGGGATTAAAACCATCATGTAACGGCCTATATGTATGCAATGAATGAACGTACAACTATTAATTGTATGCATGCCTGAAGAAATAGATGTATACCTTGAAATCAGCTGAAACAAAATCCAACCAAGAAGCAAGAGAGCCACTATCCATTATTAGTTATTATCGTCCAACAAATTATACCTGGGATAATTCAGAACCAAGGCAGAGCACATCATCTTTTGAGAGAATGAAATATAGAAGACAGGCAGTTTTGCCTACCATCAGTAAACAGAAGCAGAAACAGATTCGGATCATCTGCATGTTGTTTCAGCTCCTTTTCTCTTGGATGTTCCATTTTTCCACCAAGTGCCTCCCAGAAAGTATCAGGTTCACTCCCTTCCCGCACTGATATAGGTTGCCATGTTGGCTGTAAATAATCAAGATAGAATGATTTTTTTTTTGTTGTGGTGAGCAAAAGAAGGGTCTACAAGTAAAGCAAATAAAAAAAAATCAAATAAAAAATGGAGTTCCATTTCTAAAAGGCCACCATAGAGCTATCTGTTTCAGGAAAAAAAAAATGAAAGGAAACTGCAAATATTTGATAGAAAATTTTTTTAAGCATACATAACAATTCTCCAGATATGAAACTATAACTCCAGAAAAATGCCATATTTCTTTGCACTTAGGTTCTTAGCTTTGATGGTGCCAACCTTGTAGTTAAGTAGCCAATGCCAGACTCTGTTGGCCAAACCCACAAACACACACACACACCCAAACCACCACCAAATTCTCCCACAACCTACCCCTCAATATCTCTCCTATGTTGTTATCCAACAGCTATATACTATCTTGTTGATGAAGAATCCAGTATCCAAGTTTAGAGACAAGATTGCTTACATTAATCAGCTCCAGCATTCTATCAAGAAGATCATGGTCCATGTCAGATGACAAATTCCCAATCCAAGTGAATGTAGATGTTTGAGTTTGCAGGATATAACAATAGGATGAGTTCAGAGAGCTTGAAACCTGTACATGGTTCAGCACATAATGCATGTCTTAGTTACGGCATATCAGGTTTCATTGCAGAATAAAAATAGAAAAATATGCAATATACCGATTAGATCAAAGTTCACATTTTCATGCATAGTGGTCAACTAAACTCCATAGAACTTTCAAATACGCAAGTTCAAGGCTTTCCATATGATATCAAAACTTTCGACATGAACATGAAGCAAAACATCACATTTCAAATTTTCAATAAAACAGTTTGATTCCTTCACTAGCTGGCAAAAGTTTCAAGGAAAGGAAACTGTGGAGTGTGGACACACCAAAAGAATCAAAACGTTATAGAAGTTATGCTTTGATTTATTTATTGTATATTGATGTGATCCTCTACAAAGTTCTTACAGTGAATAATATCAGTGTGTGTATGCACATCCAAAATCTTTGTACAGTAGACATAGCTCGTCTATATTTTAAGATGATTTTTATCCATGAAAATTTGGATTCATGAGATAAGTATAGCGCAAAAAAACCGATTCTTAAGCTGACAGTGGGCATTTGATGCAGCAACTACATAAAATTACGATCGCAATATTATTACCATTCAATGAATGTCTTAAAACAGAAAAATGGTCTTGAGATGAGATAGCGAGTCAAGTAAACAAATTATTTGGATGAGGAGTTTAAAACAATGAAAAGGTCCATCATCACTCATCAGCAAGAGTTCTAGTAAGCGTGTAAGAATACTGATTTTACTGTTTAAACTCAAGAGCCTCAAACTCACCTGGTTAACTTGGATGGCTTGCATGTTATTTGGGCTTGTCCCTTGAACTCGAAAAAGTGCAATTTTTCCTTCTTCATACGTATCATCTACAATGCCTTTTTCAGCTATGAAACTTTTATACCGTTTACTAAAACCCCCCTATAGAAAACAGCGAACAAAAGTGTGCCACAAGTTACCATCCATAACTTGACAGGAAAAGTATAATAAGCTGTAGGAATTTTATAAAAAATGAACAAGCAAGTTCAGTAGACAGTAGACCTTAAAAATAATTAGTGTCTGGAAAATCAAGAAAAGTTGAAGTGGCTCCTTGTCCTGGATAACTCGAGCCTTAAACCAGAATTTGGATGTCAAAACCAAAAGAAAACAATTAGCTCCAGTGAAGAGAATTGTAATTATATGGCGTAGCAGTATTCAGTGAAGATTTTATCCAAATTTGAGATACCTAAACAAGGAGGGCATATGAAGTATACCAAAAGTCTAACTTATTACAATAACTACTTTATATACGAGAACCAAAAACTAGAGAGATGATTTACTAACAAGAAATTGAATTAAGTTACATAGGGGGAAAAGAAGTCGTCTTCAAATGCAAGCAGTTATGAGTAAACTGACACCATATTTTTTCTCTTTGGGTGAACATCAACGTCACTATAGTCATACTTTTGTGAACAATATTGTTGAATGACAGGTATGCCAGTATTTTTAAATAGCATGTTCTATTTTTATTTATTTATTTATTTTTTGAGGATGGTATTTTTAGAGATAGCTGATTCTTAAACAATAAAAGGACTCTTGATTCCTGAACATCAATAGACAATATTGTAGCTGGTCCATGCAAACACTCAATGAGGTTATCTTTTATGTTTCACAAAAAAAAAAAAGGATGTCCTTGAAATGGATATTTTATCAGACATCCAAATGGACAATTTCAAGGCTCCTTGGGTTTCAGTATTTCAGCCTAAGAGTTGACTCTGATCACATAAGGAAGGTACAAAGTAACATTATGTCAAAGGTATTAAATGCCAAGACTCTCAGAACAAACTGTGACCGGTGCTTAAGTATCCAGGCGACAGTTATTGCTGATATCATAATAGTGCAAGAGTTTGCCAAAGATTGGCATATGAAGAACTAACCAAAACAGGACTCCCCTTTGTTGAGTCTGCAATAGTATTCATATGGGAGATGGCATCATCTCTATCTTCCTGCAAGAATAAGCAAAGAGAAACAAGAAGTTTACACTTCTGACTAATCCGTAGCATTGTGTGAAGACAATTGCATCTAGTCATTGTTTCGATGTTTCATTTTCAATTCATTGACCTTTCTGCGAAATTTCAGTGTTAAAAGTAAGGCGACTTTATATGTGGAAATCCAAATTTGAAGAGAAAATAAAAGGAAAATCAGCACTCAAGTCCAGCATCTCATCTAATGTAAAAGCATCTTTGGTAAATCATGCAAAATAAGTGTGATCATGCACTAGACACAAATTTAAATTACTATAAAAATATTCGCTTATGCTAGTGCCCATACATTTGTAACTGATAGTACAAAAACAGTGCTTGAAAATTTGAATTCGATATCATGGGTACCTGTAAGCTCTCACGACCAAGCCATGCATAAAATAGATTTTCATCCTTTTCATCACCAGCATATTTATATTGTACAATATAGCAATCCCCACTGAAAAGCTTTGTCTTCTCTTCATCCGGAACAAGGATCAACTCATCACCATTTACCCGCCAAACCTAAATTATTAGGTTCACATCCATGAAGATTTTAAAGGTTATATTTATTAGGAAAAAAATAATGCCAATGTGTTTTACTAAGAAGCTTACTTTTAGTTTCCCTTGGCAATTTATGTACTGCTGGGAGTTTTCTACATCAGGAAGCTCCTTCACTTCATAACCCTGTTGCTTAAACATTGCTTGAAAGTTCAAAAAGAAGCAGAAGTGAAGATAATTAGCAATACACAAACAAAAGTCACCTGATAAGCATAAATCAACTTTTCTAAGAACTATGTTGTATTTTGAATCTGCCCTCTAACTTAATCATGGGACAAACCTGCTACTTTCCCTCGACCTTCTTCATACAGCTTGGGCTCCACTTGGGGCCAACTCTCAAAGTATGACCTAAATATAGAAGTTTCTAACCCTTCAGAGAGAAATGTTAAATGGGTTGTGTTAGACCTGCTCTGACTTCTCAGAAATTCCTGCAAGACATTAGCCAATAATCAAGTTAGAAACAATGTCTTTGAGAATCATTTTAGAAACAATGTCTTTGAGAATCATTATGGCAAGATTATTTCATATAATTGATAGAACAACCTTCCATATCTGGAATTTGATTTCAACTTGTACTATGGTATAAAGTTAGACTTCAAACCACTGATTGAATTCATATTTACATAATGTTATGAATTCAACAAATAAAGTGTACACCCGTCTGGCAGGGTTAAGAATAATAATAATAAAAAAAGTAGAATGAGCTTAATTTGAAATCAAATTATCATTCCACTAGAAGTATTGGACCACACAATATATGTGGTCTTCAAAAATAAAGCAATAACAGGTATAAAACTACATATGGTTAAATCTCCAAAAAATAAATTTCGCTACTCCCCTTTGTTTCGGCGTTCAATAAACTGTCTCCCTTAGGTTTACTCAATTACACTTTCCGTTGAACTTAAAAGAAACCACGATTCAAATTCAAAGTGTAGCCATTTTTCTTGGATGCATGAAGTTTTGTGGCATATTTTTATGTTCCTCTTCTAGCAATTCATCCTTATCTAAACCAGCATCAAAGTTTGATATCACATGAGATTACCGCAATCAAATGCCCTCCAAATCATAATACCCAAGTACAAGAACACATTTTCCAACAATTTTTCAAGCATCTGTCATAGAACGGTAGTACAGATGGAGACATGGTTTGGAAGAGACATAAAACAAGAAGATGATGGTGAAGAAAGTTTTCTTACTTCAGCAGCAGATATTGACGTCTTCCGTTCTGTAACTGAAGTATTTCGACCCATCCATACAAAGATTTCATCACCACAATCCAGCATATAGCACTTGTTTGGGTCAAGCATTTCTTTTTTTAATGAATTACCTTCACATGGACATAGTTTACCCTGTAACGTTATCCTGTTGGTGTTGATAAGACAACTTTTAGTGTTTCTTCAAAAATATATATATATGGTGACATTTGAAGGGAAGACCACCAAAAAGATAAGGAAAAAACAGACACAAGAGCTGAATGAACCAAAAGTTGGGAAATCCCTCAAAATTTGAGTAAATTGAATAATCAATTTAAGTTGTTATAAGAATATAACAACAGTTGGCGCATTTTATCCTTTGGCTCACCAATTATAAAAGACAGTATTGGCAACACCCATCCCAATCCTAATTGAAAACAGAGAGCTTTTCATTTGATTTTAAACATTCTTCCGATTTCCAGGACCAAGTTTAGACACAAAGTTCAATTTAGCAAATCAAGGAAGTGAAAAACCTACCAAAATAGTTGAATAGGTGGAGTATCAGATTCTTCCTGAGTACCAGATGGCAAATCCCTTGGAATGGGTGCATAACCACCAAACAAGCTCCAAAATTCACCAACCTCAGAATCACCTACAAATTTTCCATCCTCTGCAAGGCAGATCAGTTAATTGCAATTTCTCCCATTTATTGTTGCCAACTAGGTACAGAAAGATGGAAGAGGTGGAAATAGGGGGGTGAATTTCCAACCTATAGTTGCCACTTCACATTTTCTGCCATGTTTATTTTCCTTGATGTACTGAACAACCTCCAAAGCTTTAGCTCTTTCTTGTGTGGTAGAGTTGCACCCACTGAAGAGGAAAATTTTTGATGCCGTGTCAAGAATGAACACATCATTATGATTCAAGGATGACCTAGAAAAAGGGACCTGGAATAAATTTCAAACCTTAAGAACCACATTCCCAAGTCTATATAACCAGAAAAAGAACATAGGTATGAAAATCTCAGCATTATGACCAGAAATGCAGGATTGGAATCATACTGTATGGAAGTTGATTGATGCCAGTTTATGTAGTGGTATATATGGTGTACAGTACATAGTAATACACTTATGAGAAAGACAGGCATAAATATTAGCTATCTCATGGATAAGTTAATAAATGACATTGAACTCCAGCATGCCAAACCTTTGTCTCAATAACATTTTTTTTTTTTTTTTTGAAATTTGTCTCAATAACAATTTAAAAGATAGCTAACGGTATAATTTCCACAAGCATGACAATTGCCAATTCTTAAAACATCAAAAAAAGCTTACTTCTTTAACAGAAACAACGTGATTGCCCTTGCATCTTAGCATGCTAACTCTGTATGATTTGTCATCCAAGTGGTCTGGCTGAGACTTGTATACTCCTTCAACAGGTATGATACAAGGTTTGAAGTATGATAAGAACTTCTCTGTTTCTTGGCCCTGAACTTCCCTATACTGCACAGTACATGACCCAAGAGCTGAATCTAGTTCAAGTGCTTTATCAGATGCCAAGGATGACTCTGCCTGAAAATATCAGTGTGTAACTTTAGAACCTTCTTTTAGCATTACAAACTATCAACTATCAATATTATGTTTCCACATAAAGAGGCTGTTTTACTACAGATATCAACTTGTATGGATTACTATTATACTGTTGACTCAAATTACGAAGATATTGTTTTTCACTATTGCCCAAGGGAATATGCACAGCACAGGTGCATGTGGAGCAGTCAGCTCCACTCTGCTCCCAAGCTTGTGAAAAGGCAACAGAAAGGTTGTTGGGGGTGCGTTACATTATTGTTGAGTCTGAGGGTTACTGTCATGTTGTGTAGTATTATAATTGCCAGGTGTTTCTACAAGTCATATGCATAGGAAACAATTTTTTGGTTATTGTATTTGGTTTTGATAATTAAAAGAAAAGGAGTGACTCCATTGAAGTAGACATGTCGCTGATTGAACCACATAAAAATCTTTGTGTTCTTTTGTGTATTATGTTATTTTCATTTATCTTTACTTTGTGAGTGAGAACAAGTTAATTTACCAGAATTACAACTTATAAACCTAAACCATCAATGGATATGTGTAAAAATTTCCAGTAATCAATCTACTTGGGTAAAAAACTTCCTGTAGAAAACAATAATGAGCACTCATTTACTGAAGCTTAACTTCACCTAACATTTCCTTTTCCTCTTAATAGATTGGTTGGCTTCAACTAATTCTGTCACAGTCATTTATATTTGACCTTATTGGTTTAACCTAGAAACGGAAATACATAGAAAATCTCTTGTTTCTTTCTTTCTACTCAGATAATAATTCAAACTTCCTTCTAGTGTGTCATTATAGAATAACTTGAATTTACGTGAAATTACATCTATTTCTAATTGCAATTTTCAACTTATCATTATCTCAGAAACGAACATTAAATTCCAATCCAAAATGAATACACACAACATGCTCTCAACAGACTAATTCTAAAAGATGACAACTGAATTTGAAAATGCTGAAGCATAACTAACTATTAACTAAGGTCTCCATAAGCTGAAAAACAAAGTAAAAAAACCTCATTAGCATCTTTTCCTATCCAGTAATGTATCTCGTGCTGAGGAGGTCCATTTTTAAGCAAAACAGTCTGTTCCAAAACAGAAAAATAAACAAGGTCAATCTTTCAATAGTTAAATGGAAAAACAAAACTATAATAATAAAAAATTTCAGATTAAAACCTACATTGAGAATTATATAAGCATTTCCAGAGTAAAACTTTCCATGCAAGGATTTCGGCAACGGAACCAACCGTAGATTTTGAACACACCAGATCTCCAAACCGCTAAACGCAAAACCGATATAATTAGAGCGAAGTACAATAATAGTATCGTATAGCGAAAAGCAGAATCTAAAAAAGAGAAAAAAAAAGTTGCAGAGGGTACGGTTTTGCTCCTGCGCCATGGAAGACGGAGTCAATGTCCTTAGTAGCAAGAGCCATTGTCATTCATAGCACTTAAAAACACTTTCGATATTACAAAACTGCAAAAATTGGAGCTAAATGAACAATCAAATGCGAAGAACAAAACAAACCAAAAAAAAAAACTGAAATGAAATCTCACCTTACTATTACCAGTTTCTTCAATTTGAATTCGAAGATAATTAGTTACTGCTAATTGAAACCGAAAGAGAGTAATTAGAGGAAAATAAATTAGATTAGAAAGAGAGAGAAAGCAAAGATGAAGTAATTATAGTTTGATTTGTTGGTAATGGACTAATGGTAACCCAAAGTAGAAGAAAGAAAATTTTAGAGGAGGAAGCATGCTTTGAGCTTACTTTGTCGGCCAGCTAATAAGCGGGACCCACGGAGAGCAGTAGCTTAACTAGCTTTATCGGGAGGGGAAATGAAAGTGAAAGGACGGCGGAGCGGTGGTCGTTCCTTCCGCTCTTTTTTCAACTTCTTCGGTGGCTCTGACGCCGTTTGTGGTTGTGGTGGTGGTGAGGATTTGAATTTGTTTGCTGTATTAGCAGAGCAAGATAATATAAATAATGGCGCTAAAATATAAAATTAACATGCTATTAATCAGAACATTCTTCTGTTGACTATGATTAGTAATAGTATTATTTTAATGATTGGATTGATTAATCACTTAGTGAGTGTGTTATAAGTAAAGTTGTTTTCAAATAGTATTTGTTTTCCTACCTAAAAAAAATCATATTTGTTTCTAGGCCCGTAAACTAACTGAACAGTAATAGGTTCAGTTTGAGTTCGTTTAGGTATTCGTGGTGTTAAAATTCGGATTCGTATTCAATTCGAACATCAATTAAAAGCGAACAATTTGATTCATTATTCGATTACAGTATTCGATTAAAATATTCGAATTATAGTTCGTTTAACCGATAACTGTCTTTCAAACACTTTTAAAACAACGTCGTTTTATATATATAAAAAAAACGACACCATTTTGAAGGTGTTCGAAAAACAGTTCGCGAATAGTTATATTCTGTTCGAGTTCGGTTCGTAAAATATTCAAACTAAAAAATTCAACTCAAATTCGGCTTGTTTAAATTTCGAATATAAATTGAATCGAATTTTTTTCGAATCTAACGCCGAATAAATCTCAAACTGTTTAGTTTATTTACTGTCCTATTTATTCCTCTAATTACATCATAATAGAATTCAATTAAATACAAATCAAATTAATTTTCTTTCTAACTAATTTATTGTGCAGTTATGGATTCTTTCAAAAAAAAAATATGAAATTGAGACTTAAACATAACATGAAAGATTAATGGTTTCTTTCGGAAAAGATACTGACAAAACGCATTTTATCTCTTAGATGAAATATGATTGTATAACGCTATTAAATATTAAATAAATTTAAGAGAAACTTAAGATAATAGCACGCTTTAACATTTTTATTTTAATAAATAGCAATTTGTCCTTAATAATTAAAAATATAACACTTTTTATGTTTTTTTTTTTAACATGTTTTGCCTTTATTATTATTTTTTTTCTCAAAACAAAAAGAAAAATAATAAAAAAAACTTTTTCAAGACCGTTCACAGTTGGAATTGGTTAGCTGGTGTTGCCAATCACTAGTTCAGGCGACGATAAATTTTTAAGGATTCGAAAATTTTAAACATTTAATTCATTGAATTTCCGACGATAAATTTCTAATTTGAGACCCTCAGACAAAAGCTCAAGTGACGAGGAACATCTTGGTACCCATATTGCCATAGTCTTTTAGCCAAAAAAAAAAGTCACATTTAATCATCTATGGACTTTTTTTTTGCATTTTCTAGCGATATACGGTGGAGTCATAAGAAAACAATATCATATTTGAAATCTACGAGTCGAGAGTTTTTCGATGACATATAATTTGTTAATTTTATCATCATTGCAATTTTTTGGTGTCTGGCACCTGCTAAGGTTTTTACACGAAAAGAAAGATGACATGCCTTTCTGTTATATTTTATTGAATTCTATTAAAGTATACTTAAATTGTATTGGCGTTTATTGAATTATATTAAAATTTACTGAATTATACTAAAGTTTATTGAATTATATTTAACTTTAAAAATAGTATATGTAATAATTTTGATGTTTTAGTATGATTCTTTAAGTTTTTATATTTTTTTTAATTATATTTTTTAAATTCAATAAAAATATATTAAAATCAATAAAAGTAACTATTTTTAACGTTTATTAATTTTTATTAAATTTAAGTGAATTTTTTTATTCAGTATTATTAATATTTATTTTAATTTAGCAACATTTATCACATTCCTCTTCTTAACCAGATTAAAACTTCTAATCGTCATACAGTAAGATTCAATAAGAGTTAATAAAAATCAATAATATTCAATAAGAATAAGTAATATTTTTCTATGATTTTTTTAGTTTTTATGATTTGATTATATTTTCAAATTCAATAAAAATCATTGAAAATCAATAAAAATTAATAAGAATTAGTATTAAGAATAAATAAGAACCAGTATCATTTGAGAATTAAATAAAAATATGATTTTTTTGAGTTTTTAAGAATATGATTTTTTGAGTTTTTAAGCATTTGTTGAATTATATTATTTATATTCAATAAAAGTCAATGAGAATAAATAAGTGTCTATAAAAATTAGTAATTTTTATACAAAATCAACAAGAATCAATAAAAATAAGTAAGAATTATTAAGATTTAATAAGAATTAATAATTTTTTAATAGTTATTAATTGTTATTAAATTTTATTAAATTTATTTTCAACTTCATATATATATATATATATATAATTTTGTTAAGGAAAAAAATTAATTTTTTTAATTTTTTTTTTTTATAAATTTCTTTAAATCATATTAAAATATAGAGGATAAAATATATCATTTATCAAAATCACAAATATAAATTAAACTCAAACTAAATGTAGATGTACTAATTAGATAGAATAGAGTTGATATTTTCAACTCAACAAAATTACACAGCACACATTTTTATTTAACAAATAGCAATTTTATTTTTTATAATTAAAAATATAATAATTTTTCATGTGATTTGACATTTTTATTTTTATTTTTTTATAATTTACAAACAAAAATGAAATTAAAAATATAAAATAATAAAATCATATCTAATTTTAAAATTTGATTATTTAAAAAATTTGTAATATTTTATAACACACATAAGATAAAACCATATGTCGGTCCAATTTTTTTTTTAATTTTTATAAAAATAAAAATATTATTAAGAATATTAAAATCAACAGGAAGAAAAAGAGAGATCCTTTTGTATCTATATCGTGGAATAAAAAAAATTCATTGAATTAGAGTATCATAACTATGAAGAAAAAAATTCGTTGGGTTTTTTTTTTTTTTCATTTAATGTCATATTCTTTCCATTTTTAGGCCATGTTTGTATAATATAATATATGTATTAAATGTAGAGACTAAAAGTAAACTATTAAATTGGTTTGGGCCAACCCGACCCTTGCAGGGTCGGACCATCTGAGTTTGCCGAACGACAAATAGACTTATGAGGTTGGCGGTCGTTTTCTCCTGAAGTCAGCATTCCTTTCCTCTCGATTTCCTCTTCCCAAACACTTTGAAATCCGTTTTCCCGTTCATTCGTCGACAGAGGAAAGAGCAAAATGAATCCATTGACGCTGGTGAAACGAATACAGAACATAAATTCGAGAGAAGCAGATTTAGGGCTATCAGACGAGGCATCATGGCATGCTATATACAAAGATTCAGCTTACGTTTTCGTCGGCGGTATCCCTTACGACCTAACCGAAGGCGATTTACTCGCCGTCTTTGCTCAGTAATCATCTACGCCCTCTATTGTTAATTTCCTTTTGATTTCCATCTTCAGTTGCTTGGTTTCCTTTTATTTTCTTCCTGGATCTTGTGCTCATTACAGTAAAAACTACGCTGTTTGCATCGTTACTTTATATGATATGAAGAACTACGAAACAATAAGCTAGTTGCTAATAAGAGTGTGTTTCCTTTCCCTTTTTTTGTTCTATTTGGATTGAGTGCTAGGGCTTTGTTCATGGTTTAGCTGCATATTATAGTTTAATTCATCTTATGAATCGAGGAACAGCAAGAGGTTGTAGCTTCAACTTTTAATACACTAATTGAAGCTTCTATGAAGTATCTGGCAGTAGTTAGAAAAAAATCCTAACATTTTATAGGCTTTTGCATTTTCTTTTGCTTTTTAATTAGGGGATTTAGAAATCGCATTTTGAATGTGTTTTACTGGTTAGTGAGAGAAGGAATGGAAAATTGTTAGAGGGAAATCTTCGAAGATGGAGGGAAATAAGTGTTATGCATGTTTCCACTAGGAATGTAATGAAAAATTTAGTTATAAATAAAGTTGATAAGTGTTATTAGTTTCCTGAGATTGGCTTGCCAAATGATTTCTAATATTAGTTCGTCATGTGAATTAAGTGTGAGTAGTTTCCTGAGACTGGCCTGATTCTATCTTGTTTTGCTCTAATGTATTTAGTACAAATTATATGTTTCAGATATGGGGAGATTGTTGATGTTAATCTAGTTAAAGACAAGGGTACTGGTAAATCAAAAGGTTTTGCGTTTCTTGCGTATGAGGATCAGAGAAGTACAACTCTCGCTGTAGGTTGGTTCTCTTTCTTTATCTTGGGTTCATAATGATCAGAGTCACAATATTTATATTTGCTTAGATATGATATGACTTTTCCTCAGATAATCTGAATGGAGCAACAGTGGGTGGTCGGATTATCAGGGTTGATCATGTCACCAAGTACAAGAAAAAAGAGGAGGATGATGAAGAAACAGCACGACAGAAGAGAGAAGCTAGAGGAGTGTGCCGTGCCTTCCAAAAAGGTGAATGTACTCGTGGAGCTGGCTGCAAATTTTCCCATGACGAGCAGGTAAGAGCGATAGATTAATGCTGGAAAGATCATTAAGTGCTAGCTACAACTGTTTCTTTTGGACTGTTCCTTGGTCCTTACGCTAATACTTAAGTTGTGGATGAACTATGAAGAATATCAAACAAGTTTGAAGCAATTTCATATTAATAATGAATTCAGTACAGATTTAAAGCATCTGCATTTTGATATTAGATATTTTCATATTAGTTGCTTACCTTATTTTATACTATTATGAATTATGCTAGTAAATTGGAGAATCATTTTCAAGTAATATTTGGTTGAATACTTGAATTGCTTTCTTCCTGCAATAATGGCAGAACACTTGATCATGAATCATCTTTATTCTCAGGTGGCAGTAATTTGGACAATTTTCCATTTTCTTTTGAAAATAATGCATAGTATTGCTGGTTGCATAGAATTCACCTGCATCTTTGGTTGCTGGCATCATACAATACACTTTGCTTATATGCATGGATGATATTTTAAACATTAGTGCTTGCGATCTCCTCTAGGACATCATTAACTTACCAATGTTTCAACAAGCATTAGTGTTTTAGTTACATGTACATAAATTTTATGTTTTTTTCATGCTATCTGCTATTTCATATCCATCATTTTTACTTTGCTAATGTATCTTTCTTTATTTCTCTCCAATTTATTTGGGTATTAAGTACCTGTTTTACTTAAAACCTCAATTATTTTGAAGTGAACTTAAGCATGTGGACAGCTGAAGGATATTCTGACTGTCTGTACTTCATTTGATATTTAAAGCTATGTTTGCAATGCGATTAGTTTGCTACCAGCGGCAATCTTAAAGGAGAGTTTTGAGCACATGAAATGTGAACTTAGAATCTTTGGGTATTTTTTATTTGATATATTTTTTAAATTTAGTTTTTCCGCCTTACCTGAACTACCAGTCAGAAAAGACAACCCATGCTTTGAAACTTCTCATTTGGATATTATCATAACTGGTGATTGATTATTACAGACACATATAGCAAATTTGTACCTGGAGATGCTTATTTGTTAAACTTGTGCTGTCAACCTTATTGCTAATCATTGATTATGGTGTATGCTTGTTGTTTATGATTAAACTTCCACTGCTTGTTCCATGGTAAGGGTTATTTGTGAAGGCTTGCATGTGCCGCTAATGTTTTTGGTCTTTCCCTCATAGGTTGCTTTCTATTTGCCTACTTTGTCTGTAGTTGTTTTGGATTTTCATTTTCCTTTTTTTTAATGGTTCATTTACTCTCACAATGTCATTATTTCTTTTTTTTTTTTTCGTTACATATTTTCTTGTCCAATAAATTGTATGCCTCATACTGAAGTTAAAAGTAAACTTGGGAATTTGATTGTGCTGCTAAGATTTACATTATACTGTTTCACATATATTAGTGTATTTCAATTAGTGTGACCTACCTATTTATGACATGCTTTCTTTTACATCCAGAGGGCTGCAAACACAGGATGGGGTCCTCGGGATAACAGTGAAAGATTTGGACATGACAAGTCTGAGGGTCCAAAATGGGGCGAGAAAAGATCTATCAGTCAGAGGCCCTCAGATATCCACCTTAACCAAAGGGATAGGAGGAACGACAAGAGTGCAATAAGGCCTGATATAAAAGAAATTGAGCAAAAGCCAAGAGAAGGTCATCATTGGAGAGATGATAAGAGACCGAGAAGGCATGAGGACAATGAATTTGAGCGAAAGCGAAAAGAAGATTCTTTTATGAGAGATGAAAAAAGATCTAGAAGGCATGAAAACAATGAGTTTGAGTCGAGGGAAGACCATCAAGTTCAAAGGAACGATGAAACACAGTTGAGAAGGCGTGAAGACGGTGAATTCGAGTCAAAGTCAAGACAAGATAATGATAACAGGGATGAAAGGAGACTGAGAAAGCAAGATGATGATGAATTTGAGTCGAAGTCAAGACAAAATGATAATAGGAGGGATGACAGGAGCTCAAGAAGGCAAAACGGTGATGAATTTGAATTGAGGACAAGACAAGATGATTATAGTTATAGAAGGGATGAAAGGAGATCAAGAGGGCAAGATGCTGAAAGATTGGACCAAAGGGCAAGAGAGTATGATGATAGGAAGGAAGAAAGGAGGTTGAAGAGGCCTGAATCAGAATCATATGTTAGAGAAAACTGGGATAAAAGAGGAGGGGACAGAAATGGTAAAGAATCGGATTACTACAAGCGTAAATCTGAGAGATGAGAATCCCTGAGCAGGCTATTTAAAGCTTGCCCATTTGCAACCAGGTGATTCTAAGAATGTTGACTCGGTATTCTTTCGGCTGTATAAGGGTTATCTATCGATTATGGTTACCTACATGCAATGTTGCAGCATAGCAGAGCATGTGATTTAATGGTTCTATCACAAACTGTTGTATTATCAGATAAGTTGATTCTGTTTCAGAAAATGGAGGGAGGGAGAGACATATCGTGCATTTGAAGTTGCAAAGTGGAATTTTCACATGCAGATACTTCATTTTTAGATGAGATGATATGGAGTGGAGTTTCTTCACATTTCAAGTATCTTCACCATTAACTGTAAGGAAAATATGTGACATGCAGTTTTGGTTCTCTTCAATTCACCAAGATTTGTAACTATGAATTGTTTGGTCTTCCTGGTTTGATGAATCCTTTATCCATTGAGTTCTACAGTCCATAAAACTGAACTGTTTTGCTATATACCTTTTCTTGTGACAGGTCTTGGAGGTGCATCATTTTGGCCATAGCAATCTAAGCTAAACTCATTTGAGTTTCGCCATGTATCAGTTTTGTTTAACTCTTCAGAATATGTCTGAAAGATTAACGGCCTGGGGTGCATCCTTCTGTCCTTGTATTGTATCAGTCTCACAGATATTCTACCAGCGGCTTCATACTATCAATAGAATTGGCTTGAACCGTTCGGTTCCGAACCATTAGAACCAAAACCGTGACTGCTCTGTTTGGCTCTGTAGTCCGAACCATCAAGAACCAAACTACCAAAATCATAACCGTTGGAGGACGGTTCAATTTTGTTTCGAATCGTAACTATTTTAGATATTTGAAATGTTTCAACAAAATTATGAAATAATATGTATTGTCATAGAACAATTTCATTAGCATCTTAAATAAGACGAAAAAACAAAGAGCCAAAACAACATCCATATTTACACATAATAAGATTAAAAGAAAATATTATTTCCTTAGCCACTGCAGCATCAAGTAACTCCAAATCTTCAATAGAAACATTCTTCTTCTTTAGCAGATTTCATTTGTAGGCACACCAGAAACGAGTGTTCTGTTACTGTTATTAAGTTGTTCTTCTGCATAGTTAGAATTACCAGAAAACATAGGTTCCAATTCCAAATCTTCATTGTTGATTTCTGTAATTTTCTGAGCTTCAGGATTTTCCCAATCTTCATTAACAATTACTACAGTGTTCTTGTTTTCCCAACTCTTGAAAATTCTATCTGGACCTGGTTGCCAAATCATTTCTCCTGAGCTTTGTTTCAGTATGAATTTGAATTGGATTGTTGTGTCAATTGGTATATCCTGATTGATCATCAAAACCCATAAATCTTTTATCAAAAATTTGTCAAATTTCAATCTTTATACTTATAAATCAAGATTCATATATATATATATATATACCAATTCAACATTCCAGATATTCCCATCAGACCAGTTCATTGTAACAGCATCTGCTGGATTCCATAAACCAAGAATTGGATGATCACCCACTAAGAAAAATTCATCACCAAACATGCATTCTTTCTGCAACTGGAATTTCACATGACATGTCTTCGAACTTTCTAAGAATCAGATCAGACAACCTTTGTAGTTAAGTTAATTACAAGTTCATATATAGTACTTGAAATGAAGAAAATGTTAGAAGGAACTAACTAACCCAATTTTTGGTTGCCAGCTACCTGATTCTCCAAGTCCATAACCTATTTGACGTACATATAAAATAAAACAAACTAAGCTTAAAATCATGAACAAACGAATTAAAAATAAAAGGAAGGAAACAAGAAACATACTTCAGAAGCAGAACCAGCCACCACATGAGATGTATGAATGGACTGAAACGAAACCCCATGAAAATGGAGTTTCTTGAAATTTGAAGATGGTGAAAAGCTGATATCAGATCGACCCAGATGAGTTAAATTTGAAGGTGATTTGGTAATATTGGTATTGGTTCTTGTAAAAATGGAGAAGGAGAAGCTAGTTGTTAAAGCTTCCATTGGTTATCAAAAGAAAGAAAGTATTCAGAGAAAATGGATTGTTGTGAAGAAATTATATAGTTGCTGTGTATATATATATAGATTCTTATATTAAGGAAAGAAAGACATATTTTACATAAGGTTGTGGGTTTTTGACAAGTGGCAATTTTGATTTCTTACTTATTCTTAAGTTTCAACTGATAAAGAGAGTTTTAAGCATGTTTTACTGGGTTTAGTAGCTATTTTTACCATTTAAGGTTTTATTTACCGTTTATTAAATTTTATAAAGAAAATCAAATCATGAAATATTTGTATATAAAATAAAGTATGAAAACGATCTAATTAGGCTGCAATCCATTTGAGCCGAGCCGAGTATTATGCTATTCGAGCTCGACTCGTGTTAAATTTCACGAGTTCGAGCTTGGCTCGTTTTAAGACTCGTGAGCTTAGCTCGTTTTAGGCTCGTGAGCTTGATTGTTCGAGCTCGTTTTAGACTCGTAAGCTTGATTGTTCGAGCTCGTTTATTAATCGAATATTCGGCTCAAGCTTGGCTCGTTTATTATCGATCTGAGCTCGATTCGAGTTTTTATCGAGCGAACACCAAACTGCTCGCGAACAGCTCGTTTGCAGCCCTAGATGTAACATACTCTGTTTCAGTGACAGTAACCATAATTTTTGGACATTTTTGTTCATATCATATCCTAATTTTACTAGAAAATGATGATAATTTTCTTTTAATGCAACTCCCATCTCAAATTGTTTGTATAACAAACAATTGGAAGATTCAATTATCAAATTATCATATTTTTCTTCGGGTGTTTCCTATTTTACGAAGTTGCTTTTGTTAATACCAAGTAAGTTTTTAAAATTACAAAAAGGTGGATTCGCTAGCATTAGCAAAGTCTTCTCTAGGAATAGCAGCACCCTTTTCTTATAATAGCATTTTAGGACAGAAAATGGCTAATTGATGGATGGATCCTTTCCCATGATTCTTCCTATGTTAATTATAACCATATCAAAGAGAAGAAAGGCATTTTGCAGCATTTACGATAACACATTTCCAGAATTCAAATCTCCTTTCATATATTTTTGAGCAATTGTATAATCATCAGCCAGCAATGATCTCACCTACAATACAACTAATTAAGTGCTTGCTTCTTTTGACAATATGCCTTACTTTTGGGAAGTATTGGCAGAATCTTCACTTCAAATCTGACCCATATTCACCAGTAATCCATACAAGAGCAATTCCCTTCACTAAAATGATGGAATCGATACCGATCTCTTAAGAGTATATCTCTATTGTAAAGCTTAGATATGAGCTTAGCCACAGCATGGCAATCCCCGCAAACACGAAGATTTTTCACAATTCTGATTGGTTGTGATGGACCAACGCTGATAAGTCCGAAGGCGATTGCTAACTTTTCACTGTGAAGATGAAGGGCTTTCTCTTTCATGTCTTCTTCTTCAACAAATTGCAGAAGATGGGAGGCATTTGGGACATAACCAACAGATTTTAATCTGTCAATAATCTCATCTAACTTAGCATATATTTCTTTGCACAGAAGATGTGAGTTGTCTCCCACAAGAAACTCGTGAATGACACCGTCGACCTCAATTGAACTGCAACCTGGTTCTTTCTTAATTCCATTAATTTTCATTCGCTGCCTTAGTTCAGAAACATTTTCCCATTTCCCTGTTTTGGCATATATATTGGACAAAAGCACATAGGCTCCATGATTTTCAGGGTCTATTTCAAGCAAACGGCTACAGGCTACTTCAGCGAGCTTAACATTACCATGGATTCTGCAGGCTCCCAGTAGAGCTCCCCACACAGAAGCACTTGGGGCTATTGGCATTTTCTCTATCAATTCAAAAGCTTCTGCAAGAAGACCTGCCCGACCAAGGGTATCGACCATGCAAGCATAGTGCTTGGTTCCAGGGACAATACCGTAAACTGTTTCCATTTGATTGAAAAACATCCTGCCCTCATCTACTAGTCCTGCGTGGCTACAAGCACATAATAAATTGGTAAATGTCACAACATTTGGCTTCATCTTGGCTTCTTGCATTTTCATGAACAAATCTATGGCGTCCTTCCCACGGCCATGCATTGCCAAACCAGCTATCATGGCACTCCAAATGAACACGTCTCTCCTCTCTACTGAATAGAAAATGTCAAGTGCCTTCTCCAGCTCACCACATTTGGAGTACATGTCAATAAGCGAGGTTGTGAGATGACAATTTAACTTAATGCCTCGTTTCTTGATGAAAACATGGATCCACTCACCAACATCTATTGCTCCTAACTGAGCACAGGCAGAAAGAGTACTTACAAGTGTGACTTCATCTGGTGTTGCGGTCTTGCTAAGCTGCAGTTCCTGGAAAATGGCCAAAGCCTGCTTTGGCTCCCCTTTCTGTTCATAAGCAGATATTAGCACATTCCATGCAGATATATCTTGTCTAGGCATGGCATCAAAAAGTTTCCTAGCCGAATCAAAATCCCCCCTTTTTGCGTACCCATCAATCATGGTCGTCCAGGAAAAAATATCTTTCTGCTCCATCTTATCAAATAATCTTCTTGCTTCTTCAACACTTCCATTTTTCAAATACATATCAAGCATTGCATTTGTCACAGTCAAATTCAATTTAATCCCTTTTCTCTCAATATACTCGCAAACCCATCTCCCGAACTCCAAATCCATCTTCTTTGCACAAGCAGATAAAAGACCCACCATTGTTACATCATTAGGACTCACGTTCTCCTCTTCCATTCTTTCAAACAACTCTAAAGCTTCTTCAGGAAACCCTCCTTGTGCAAGCCCTGTAATAACAGAATTCCAAGAAACAACATCCTTCTCCTCAATATTCATGAACACTAGATAAGCTGAATCCATATCTCCACAAGAAGCATAACAATTTATAAGTGAGTTCATAATAAACAAATCCGAACCCAACGAGGCCTTAATAGCCATCCCATGAATCGCTTTCCCAACAGGCAAACAAGAAATTCCTGCAACAGCTTTAAGAACAAAAGGGAAAGTGAACTTATTTGGAAAATCGAAACTCTCATAAAGCATTCGGATAAATATCAAGAGGCTCTGAATGGGTTCTGGGCTCGAAGCAAAAGCGCGAATAAGAGTGTTCCATATATAGAGATTTGGTTGGGGAATTTCTTCAAACACATCGCGAGCGTAGTCGAGGCTAGAGAAGGAAGATAAAGCAGAAGCTGTGAAGAGTTTACTGACGGAGTAACGGTGGAAGAAGAGGCCTGAACGGAGCATTTGTGCATGAATCTCTTTTAGATGCTTTAAATTGGTGCATTGATCAATGAGAGAAAGCGTACGGTGGCTGGTTGAAGGAGGACGGTCGTTATTTACAGTTAGGATCGATAGGTTTGGATTGCGCGGGAGAGAAAGGTTAACAGAGTTTAGAGTTGCCATGTGACTTTGAGGGGACAAATGTGTTTCCTACTTATATAGAGCAAAAGCAAAGGGCATATTTGAAATTTCCCCACTTATTGATTTTAGCCCTTTCCTTAATTATTTTGTTTGTACTAATTATATTTTTTATTGTTTTAGGTTTTTCTTTTAATTTTTGTGTTGTTTCATTCATAATTTTAATGTTTTGTCCTAATTTACATGCATTAAGGATATTTGGAAGGTAAATTAGTAATTACATTTCTATGTCCTTTTAATTTTTTTATAGAAAAATTTTAAATAATTAAATAATATCCGTAATTAAGATCAGTAATAACATCAGAAATATAAATAAGTTGAACATTATATAGAACAGTCCACTACTCTACTTCATACAGCCAGACATGAAATAGTTACTCTTGCAAAACTTCGTTATTATACCTTATTTCCTAATTAATCGAACTTAAAACCTTTAAATCCATAAAAAGACGAACATTTTAACCAATCGAGCTAAACATTGCCTTCTGCCTCATTAATACTACATTCTAAATCCTTAATAAACTCAGAAATTGAATTAAATGAAGAACCTCTTTCCACAATAGCCTTTTTAGCAATTTCAGACATATCTTTCACTTTCTTTCTAACTTCACTATCCAATTCCATAACACATTTCAAAGCTTTTTCAACTTCTTCTGCTTTAGCAATATCAGTAAATGGCCTATAATCCAATTTCAACTCTACAGCCAATTCCAATTGCTTCACCAATATAAATGCATTAAGTTGTTGTTCTGCATATATAGGGAATGTAACAATAGGTACACCAAACCATAAACTCTCCAAAATAGAATTCCAACCACAATGAGACACAAAAGCTCCTATTGCTTTATGTGCAAGAACTTCCACTTGAGGAGCCCAACCACTTACCTTTCCTCTTCCTTTTACCCTTTCTAAGAACCCTTCAGGTAACATTTCTTCTGGGTTTTTGAAAATTGGCCCTCCTGCATTTTGAAATGGAGGAACTCTCATTGCCCATAAAAATCTATATCCACTTTGTTCTAATCCTAGTGCTAGTTCTTGAACTTGTGGTAAGCTAAAAGCACCAGCACTTCCAAAGCATAAAAACACCACTGATGATTCTGGTTGTTGGTTTAGCCAATCCAAATTGTTTTCCCACTCATTATAATCCATTTCAGGATGGGGTTGAGCTTTAAGGTTTATTACCGGTCCGACCGGATAAAGTTTAGGGCTTTTGATTATGCCATTTTTGAAGTTCTCAATTGCATAAGATTCAAGTTCAGAAAATGTGTTTATAATAATACCTTTTGCATCTTTGAACCTTTTAGCCACTTTAATATAAGCTTCATATCCACCTTCTTTGTTAAATACTGCTGCAGGCAAAACCCTAACAGGAACAGGATGAAGAAAGCCTGGAATTGAGAGATCAGAATCAGAATCAGTAAATTCTTTACCAATTTGTTCATGATGAGAAGGTAAAGAAAACATTAAACTCAAAAACCCAGAACCAGAAGGCATGAAAATAAAAGAAGGAACACCAAATTCATCTGCAATATCTATCATAGTAACACAAAAGAAATCAAGAACAACCCCAACAAGTGGAGCTGAATCTGGGCTAGATTTTGAAGATATGAGATCAGAAATGATTTTTCTGACATGGGGTTTTTGAGTTTCAATGAATTGAACAATATAGCTTTCAACGGATTTGGTAATAAGCTCTGGAGATGGAAGATCAACTTGAGGAAGGTTGATTAAGGTAATATTGGGTTGAGAAGCAACAAGTGATTTGGTATATGGTTCTACATATGGAGTAAAGGGTAAGCTCATAACAAGTATTTTGATCAGTAATTGATCATTTTGGTTGATGAGAATATTTGCAAATTCAATTGTTGAAACTATATGACCAATTCCTGGAGCTGGGATGAAAATTAGCTCTGCTTTCTTCATTTCTTTGATTTCTTGATTCTGTGAATATGAAAAGACTTGTGTTAGTATAGTAATTTATCCATCAAAAGTGATGTGTGAACTGAAAATGAACAATTCAAGAGTGGAAATCAAGAAATAGTAATTTTTGTTTGTCGGTGACTTTTTCTACGCAGAAGAAAGAAGATACATATAAAATTAAAAAACAATAAGCAGCCATGATTGAATATAGATATGTAATTGAAAGAGGACAGCACCTGTTTCAGATTTCCTTTTTTCTTTAATATGTTGTTTTCGATGGATTTGCTAAAGATTTAATCTATATATATATATATATATATATGTATACTACTTGACAAAGTAATTAGTTCTCTAGTTAATTAATTAATTAATGTCAAGAAACATTCGTTTTTAAGTTACAAACGTTTTAACGTTAAAAAAAAAGGTTAAAAACATTTAAGATAGTTAATCAAATTAAAGTTTTATAAATTAATATTTGTTTACCAAAAAACATGGAAAACCACATATTTTTTGCCTATTACATTTGAAAGACAACGATGATAGCAACCTTGGACCTAAGGTTTGCTAGGGGGAAAATAAAATTTATTACAACATTTATTATTATTTTCTTCTCATCATTGTTATCTTTAATTTTGAAATGGTCAAATTGCTGATGGAAATTAACAAGGAAAATAAATCTAAGGACCTCTTTGATATTTTCCGACACGTCAAATGCTTAATGGTGCCACTTCGTTGGACCAATTGTTGGCTGCTGATGTGGATTTTCAGAAACTAAAAAAAAAAAAAATCCCTTAACACGATGGACCAAATTACGCATCAACCATACCTTAAGTTTAAGAGTCAATTTATCAAATGTAAAGGATGTCTTCACTTCGTCTATATGTGCAAGCACATGAATTCAACTCAATAGTTACTTCTGGAAGTGAGGCAAAAGGAACCGATTGACGTATTTGTCCAAACATTCAATAGCCAGCGGCAGAAAAGATGAACATACCTTGCTCAATTTGAATGTTTATATAGTGAAAGATAGGATAATTAAGAATGTGAAACCTCGTATCATTATAAAGAAAAAGTATTCGATCATTCGACCGCATTGTATTCTAAGAAAGAGACCAATGGATGACATCTTTATAGATTAGATGGTCTAATCCTCCACAATCACAAAGCGGCTTTGCCGGAACAAGTAATTCAAATTGCATAAAGATAATGCAATGCAGCTACCAATACAAATCTAGGCCAATTTCAAATGAACAGAAACAAAAAGCAATTCTACTTAGTTTCGATCTGAAAAACTGGATTCAAGTGCTCACTTGAATCGCACGAATACAGAACGAACATTTATGATCCAGCAAAAGAGTTGTGCTTGATCAAGGAAAAACAAATTGGGATTCAAATTATGTAACAAAGACAAACTTTCATGCACTAATGTATACTTCTTGCTGCAATGCTAGGCAAAAATTAATTTCTACTTTATGTTCTTTAAATGTCTCGTTTCTCTGCTATACCTTTTACGTTTTTCCAATGGTGACTAATGAAACATATGTAGCAACATATCCTAAAGCATTTTCTTTCTCCTCTTTAATACTTGGATAATATGAATTTTTCACTAACCTGTACCCAAATAACTCTGTTAGAAAACAGAAATCATGCTAAATTGTCTTTCAAATACTACGTTATGCCATATAAAGCTTCATAACCACCTGTTTTCAAAGCAACAAAACTAATAAACCTTCAAGATTCTACATGAAGAATGGTGAAGAACAAAACTACTCTCAACCTTCATTCCACAACTTCAACTGTGTTCTTCATATGCATAAAGCACAAATAGGCTACCCACAAATGTAGATCCTTAATAAAACCCTCCAACTTTCCAAATAGCTTTCAGTTTTTTTACTTGTTAAAATTCCAAAGCTATTATTTAGCATTTACGAAATGCTAAACACTAGTGAGGGTGTTTGTTGTTGGTTAAAGCAGGCTTTTAAGCACTTTTTCTAGCTTTTAAGTTGTTTTTATGAATACAGCAATTTACAAGTGCTTTTTAAAAAGCCAAAAGGAGGAAAGCACAACCAATGCTAAACACCCCCTAGTTTCTAACTAACATTGCAACTCAATCAACTAATTTTGCCAAATTAAACCCAAAGACAGATCAATCACTCTATCACCTATACAGTCTTTACCAAAGTATGAAAATTCAAGCACAAAATGCACATTCAATTATCAAAATTTCAGTACAAAATGAGCTACAGAAGTCAAGAAAAAGGGCATAATCCTCAAGAAACAGCAAAAAAAGATTCACAACAAAACCCTAAAACCAACAATTAACCAAATAAAAATCTCCAAATAACCCAGAAATAAAAGAGATCCACAATTTCACACTGAAACACTCCCAAATAGGATATATACTCTAGCATTATTTCAAACACCAACACAAACAGTTTTTGAAGTAATTTACAGAAAAGAGAGATACTATATATAATTAGGTTAAAGAAATCAATATCACCGCTTGCTATCATAATCAACGACCTCAGAATCAGTAACAGACCTCGAGTGCTGCACAATTGACCGTCCGATCGAATTGATCCACTCTTCCTTTTCCTTCTCTGAATCAGCGATGAAATACATAGTATCTTGACTCGTCGACAACTCAAAGGCGAAAGGCTTGTTAAGAATATCCTCAGCGCCTTTCACAGTCAAGCAATTGCCCACTGGGATCACGCCACGTGGAACTGTCCAACGGTTAACATCATGATTGTCTTTGAACCAGAGAAGCTTACCTTGCTTGAGAACGAACCAACGGCGCCGCCAGGTTTTAATGTAATCGCCTTGCTTCGTAAGCCAACCGGAGCGTTCAGGATTTGACCAGAAGTCGATGTTCTTGTAGTCGGCCGGGTTTGGGTCCTGACCCGTCCAAGATCGCAAGAAGGACTCCATTATTGTACAGAAGAATCGTGTGAATGAGTAATTGGAGAGAGAAAGTTTTAGGCTTTTAAGAGAGTTTATTGCTTTCTGTTATAGGCATGAAACACAAATTCACCCTTCAACTTTATAGTTTCCCAATGGAATCTCAAATTTAGGGTATGTATGAATATGCGCTCCAAATTTTACTTATTTTGTTAAATTAAAACCTAATCTTTTCTAAGAAAATATGTGAATTGCAGAGGATGTTAAAACCGAAACTCAAATTGAAATTTTTGGTTCGGTTAACCGAAATTTCGGTTATCACTGAAATTTTCGGTTATTTTGATTAATCGAAAAATCGAATTTCAATATCTAAAACGGCATCGTTTTGGAAATTTTTTTTTTCTCCTCTTTTTCTTCTTTCTGCTTCGGTTTCGGTTTGATTTCGGTTCGGTTAACCATTTGCACAGCTCTTTCATAACAGGTTTTCAAAAATTCGGTTAACCGATCGGTTATTTAGTTTTATTTTCAGTTAATCGAAAATTTCGGTTTCGGTTTTTGGTTAACTGAAAAAAAAATTCAGTTTCGGTTTTGGTTACTCATTTAGTGCATTCGGTTAACCAAAAACCGACCGGTTCGATTTGATTAACCGATTTGCTCAACCCTAGTGAATTGCATGTACGAATTAAGGGCTCAAATTGTCAATTCGCATCTTCTAAAAAAATAAAACCTTTTTGTATCTTCTAAAAAAAATAAGGACCAAATGGAAATGTTTTTCCCCTTCCTCTACACATTGAATGATCGTCGCCACCTACTTCAATGAAATTTTCCGGTCAATTCTCCTCAGTCGTTCCACCCCAGCCTTAGCCTCTAAAAATCGAATGACCGGACACCTTGGATTTCCTCCATCACACACCATGTCTCTCTACTCAAACTACACCATCTTGAAGTGTGTATTTGCACACATACAAAATTTGAGATTCCATTTGAAAAAACTTGTAAAATTTGAGGGGTGAATTTGTGTTGTATACCTTTTGTTATTTTGTTGTAAGATTAAAAAAATATACCATTTTATCCCTATTTTTTGTATAATTTATATTTTTTTCCCTTGTATTTTTGAAATATATATATATAGAAATTAAAAGAAAAAAGTCCCTATTTTTTTAAAACAATAATCATATAAAATATAAATAACCATTGAATTACAACAAGAAGTAATCTGTTATTACAATGTTTACATAATAAGAGAGAGAGAGAGAGAGAGAGAGAGAGAGATTAAAGCAATAAGTTGAGACCCAACTGTTAACAGTTCATTGCTTCAGATTCCCATTGTTGACAGTTCATTGCTTCAGATTCCCATTGCTTCAGAAGGAGCTTAGTAAACTCTTATGCACTATATAATACTGTATATATCTCTATCATTTTCATTAGTGTAATTTTGCTGATTACTTGAAATTATACTTATGAAATTGTTGAAAAGGTTGAAGCTTTTTTTTTTTTGTGTTGTTTCTTAGAGGAACTAAATAACTAACCTTTGAGCTTTTTAGCTATCTCTGCAACATATTTCCCCTGATGAAAAGCCTGTTGGAGTTCTAATTCTGTGGGTTCGCGGGTTCCATCAGCTGCATATGTACCGGCTCCATAAGAAGAGCCACCTTTTACTTCTTTCATTTCAAACATTCCACTTCCAAATGTGTAACCTAGGGGAACAAATAGCATACCATGATGTGCTAACTGCGTTATAGCTGTTAATCTGCAAACAGGAGATAAATGAAACAAGAAATGAGCAGTAGCTTTTAGAAGTGAGTCAGAAAACTAGGAAAAATCAGAAATCTCCATTTTTTTCTGGTGCATATGGCAGGTCTATATATGTTAGGCTAGTAAGTGGGCGTTTATCTTTTAAAAGAACTTGGAAACCACTAAAAAGCCATAAAAAAAAAAAGGCCCAGACAAACAGGTAAATGGATGGTTTTAAAAGTTAAAAAGTGTTTAAAAGCCGCTTTCAAGCAATATCAAACACCCGTAAAGACGAATTCTCTTATGAGTGTTGTTTCTGTCTACTATCATCTAAAAATAATCTGACAGGACAAAAAAAAAACCTCTCAAACATATAAGCATATACACACATGCAAAATGCATCTGAAAAGAAAATTGCCAATTAGTTTTAAGTACATTTGACGGACACAAATGGTTCCATTTGAAATGCCATTTCTGTTACAATTCTTAGATTATATTTCTCGGTAAAGGATTCAGTTAGTAATTAAGTAGCTAGACTATTACTCATTTCTTTCATTCTTCAATTATAATTTTTGTTTACGGAGCCCTGAAACTGGTATAAATCTTTTAGAAGGGAATAGGTAACAAGCAAAGCATGCAATTCTTTCCAGTAATTAACAATTATTTAACGTCAAGGTTATATTTTGTCTAAATTGAAGAATGGAAGCTATGCAGAAATGCAAAATGCTGAAGTCATTTAGTAAAATGGTCTCTAAAGCTCCAGAATATGTGAAAAAATGACAAAGATGACCAAAAATTGAATGGACTCACGCGGTAAGTTCTTGGCCTCCTCCAGGGAAGCCAGTACTCCAAAAGATTCCAGCAGGTTTTCCAGCAAGTGCTTGGGTAGCCCAGATCTCATGGGTTGAATCAAAAAAGGCCTTGAATTGAGCCGCCATTACACCGAAGCGAGAAGGGAAACCAAAGATGAAGCCATCAGCCTCCAAGAGCTGTTCTGGTTGAATGGTAGGGACATCATCTGCTTTAGGAGGAGCTTTCATCTTTTGTACAATCACACTCGAGAGTGTTTCGGGCACCTGTTCCAATCAATCAAAATCGATGCACCAAGAATATTGACATATCTGGTATTGATCCTTATGCTTGCTCCATAAAACATAAAAAGACTAAAGAAATCAGGTGAGTTTTCTATGATTCCAATATTCTAATAATCATTGCATTTCGTTTTAGCAATAACTAATTCTTATCAGTAAAAGATTACCTGCCAGAGCGTTGCCTCAACACCTTGAACAGAATTAGCTCCTCGCTGCACTTCTCGTGCCATCGTCTCCACATGCCCATACAAGGAATAATAGCTGTGAAAAGAAGTAAGGATCAATTTCAACTACATTCAAAATAAATGCCAAAACAGAACAAGCGTGCATGATCTTGGATCAGCGCAATCATACTTGGAAGCAAATCTTGTGGAATGAGAAGGGAAAGGATGACAATTACTCACACAATGTAGACCTTAGTGCTACCCATAGCTTAAGATATCCAAGTTTGTCCTAATTTTCCTGCTCCTTATGCATGCACATTAAGAAAAATTGTTAAGCTGAATAAATGCAATAAAAATAAGGAAATTTAAACAAGTTGGCAATATAAAAATCTATATCAGAGGTGAATGCAAGAAATGGGAGGATTTGCAGCCCATTCAATTCAAAACTCAATATAGAAATAACCTACTGTTTCATCAAAAACTATTGAGTTCTAAATCTCATAATCTAAAGTAACTAATTATTCCATTCATTTGCACAAAAAAGCGGATATTGACTTTTCTGCAAGCCTTCATATACTCGCAGATTAACATTTTAACAATATTTTAATAAATTGCATACAAATTGGTGGCTTTCCAAAGACAATAAAGTACAAGGGAAAAAGGGATTCCAAAATCAAATCAGTATGCACTTGTGTAATATAAAAACCTTCACTTTTCAGGATATGTTTTCCTAAAAAAGCAAAAGAATATACAAACTTTAAATCATGCATCAAAAACCTTAAAACTCAACAACATCTCCTTCCTTCCCCCCAACCCACCCACCCATCGATTGGCTCCTCTTACAGAGCATTAGTTGACTGCCACAGAGCTCAAGCGTGCATTTGATTCAAATAGTGAATTGAGGAGTAAAATAATTCAGTGAGAAAACCAAAGAAGCGTATCAAGTAATAGAACAATTAAAGAGTTAAAGCTGAATTTCACAGGAAGAGAAAAACAAAAAAAGGTGCCCAAATTTGATTAGAAAACAAGAATTCTTGTTGAAATATTCCTTTTATGGACTAGTATAGTTTACTTCAATATTTTTCAAACGACCGAAACAGATAAATATAGCAATTGAAACAATGGGAATACGCAACAATTCAAGACCACACGATCAAAATATTGACTGTATTTCAAAAGATGATCATAGCAGCAATAAGACAATTAAATAAGCAATTAGAACATTAACAGAACTTTCATCAAACACATAAGGTACAACCTTCGAAACAAATGCAAACCCACAATTAATGACTGAAAAAGAGCAAATGGGTACTGTTAATTTGATGAATTAGCATAGAAATAAGAAGGGGAAAAAAGAGTTTTGATGGAAAAAGAGTATCTTACTTTTGTTGACGAAAAAACAAGAGAAGCAATAGGGGACCTCTTGTTTTCTCGTAAAAGACAAAACTTTTAGCTTAAGATGATCAAATTATGGCGTTGCGTAGCTATTATGTGATGTGATGTGAGCTGTTGTCTGTCTTCTTTTCTAATAAAATTAATTGAAGTACGGAAATGATAGAAGGATATGAACAAATATTGTTCATAAAAATTTAGAAATGATTTTTTTTTAATCGGATCGTAAGTGCAGGCGTGTGCGGATAATGCACTCTAAAAATTTTGGTACTCTTAACGAGTTGGAACACGAACTTGAATATCATTAGAAAATGAGTTCGAGCTTATTTGTGAGTTAAAACTCAAGCTCGAGATGAGCTCGAATTTAAGCTTATTTGCGAGTTCGAATAGTAACATAAAACAAACAAGCTTGCAAGCTTAAAATAAGCCAAGCTCGCAAGCCGAACTTGAGCTCGTGAAATTTAACACGAGCTCGATCTCATAGAATTTAATACAAGCTCGACTCGAACTCGAGCTCGTGAAATTTAAAACGAACCGAGCTCAAACAGCACAATACTCGGCTCGGCTCGACTTGTTTGTAGCCCTACGTATACGCTAAGCTGAAATTTTAAACTCATGACCAATAAATCACAAAACACAACAGTAAACTAACCATGATGCTAGACCCTAAACACTATTAATACTATGTTGTTTAGTGAAGACATTTTAAATTATAATATGAAAGTAAATTAAAATGGGAATTTTTTTTTTTTTCTGATATGCTATAATGCTAATATCATCAAAACAACCTGGTTTTTTCCAACTACTTCTGCATAAAGAAAATCCAACCAAATCTTTGAACAAAACCTATTTCCACATTAAAAAACTAAATACAATTTTTCATAATTCATATTTGAGCAAAACTAATGAGAAAAAAAAAAAAAAAAACATCATCTTCTTCATTTCTTAACAAATGATTGTTCTGCAAGATCAATGGCACGAGCCAGACCCGCAGCTTTGTTCTCACACTCCCTCTGCTCATCAGCAGGATCACTATCAGCCACAATTCCAGCCCCAGCCTGCAGGTGAGCAACCCATTCTCGCCGCTGATTTATGTCAGCGTATGAATACATAGTATCATACCGGGTGCTAGTAGGGAAGACCATGGTTCTGAGAGCTAGAGCAACATCCATGTCTCCAGAAAATGATATGCCTCCAAAGCCACCACTATATGGCCCTCGTCTCGTCACTTCTAGTTGATCAATCAACTCCATTGCTTTTACCTATAATCAACAGAGCTACTAGTAAGAACCATGACAGAGAATCAATTCCATATGCTACCACCGTCTCAAAAATAGTGTCTCATTTACTTTTATTTTTTCCCTACAAAAAGAGTGTCACTTTTGTCTAATAAATGCTATATTCCTACTTTATCATTTTAATTTCAAATAATAGTTATCTACTAATATGATTAAATAAGGTTAATATAGTAAATTAGACTAAATTTTGTCATATTAAGATACTTTCTTATTATTTCTCAAAAAGGAAAATATGACTCTTATTGCGACAGAGTTGACATATATTGAGAATCTTAGAACAAAACTATCTATAATATCAGAATCTAACATAAAGGTTGAATTTATATTAAATGGAGATCGTTTCTTCAAGTATTTGAAGATTTTGATAAAGGAGTATGAATAGAAATGGAACAAAGCTCAAGAGATTAGACCTTTGGAGCACCACTAACAGTGCCAACAGGCAGCGCCGCACGCAAAGCATCCCAGCTAGTTAAATGATCGAGTAACTCTCCGCTGACCTGCAGGGACACAAATCATGTTACTGATTAATGAGTTCAAAAAAAAAAAATCAAAGAAATCAGATTTAGATATTTACTTAAAAATCATTTGTCACTACAATAAGAAATGCATACCGTTGAGCTGATGTGCATGACATGAGAATATCGCTCGATATCCATGAGTCTTTCAACTTTCACAGAACCAGATTTGGAGACCTGCATGAACATCCTTATTAGATAAAGGTTCATGACCGTGTACACAAATATTAATCAAAACACTCATAAAGTAGCAGCACGCGATTCAATTTACATTACTTGCCAATTTTTTTGGTTTAAGCAATAATTTTTTACATTCATGTAAAATAAGATTAACCTAAACATTTAAGGGGAGAAAAAAGGAACCAACCTTTCCCACATCATTTCTTCCCAAGTCAACTAACATGATATGTTCTGCACATTGCTTTTCATCATTCAAAAGTTCCTTCTCCAACATTTTATCTTCTTTAGGTGTCTTTCCTCTCCTTATAGTCCCAGCAAGGGGGCGGTTTATAATCCTTTTCTGCCAATAAATATCAACAATTAGTAAGGAAAAAGAAAGAGAACAGGAAACTAGTTATCTGACACAATGTCCTGTTGCTATCAATACCTTCTTGACGCGTGTGAGAATTTCAGGACTAGAAGCCACCAGTATACACCCTCTAGCCTGAGAAACAAAGACCATGTAAACCCAATGGTCAATAGAAATTTAAACTTCAATAAAATTGTCAGACAAAAAGTCCTAAGGTGATTCAGCAAACCTGTAAATAAGCCATATATGGACTTGGATTAACAATTCTCAAAGCTCTGTAGATTTCAAATGGATCAGCAAATGTACGACGTTCAAAACGTTGACTCAATACAATCTGAAATATATCACCAGCCAAGATGTGCTCTTTAGCTTCTAAGACTGCTGCCTTGTATTCTTCACTTGTCATGCTTGAATTCTCTAATTTAGGACCAAAGAGATGGGTTGACAATTGTATCAAACCCGCAGATAACCTTGGTCTGAAATTGAAGATTGAATTACAACTCCAATAGTAAAATTATATGATAAAGTAATGGAAAGAAGTCATAAAAGTTGGTTTTTGGTTACTTACGTTTCGGTATCATGCACTCTAGATACTAACTTTTCCAACCGGTTCATTCCATCATTAAAGGCCTCCTCAACAGAGGGATATCGGTCTACTCTCACCCAATGAATAACATATGCTTTCTGAAGAGGAAACAACAAAGTATAATATATAAATTTCATGAAAGACATTGTGAAATTATTTCTGTAGAATTATATTTTACAACATTGACTTGTAACATGTAATCTTATAATACAAATTTTATCTCCAATCATTTCAAAATAACAACTCACAGAAGATTGCACTCAAACATTACAAGTCCACATGATTCTAAAGAAGGGAACATGGCACAAAAGTATTCATATTTGGCGACATGGAATGGAAAGAGGAAAGAGATACAACCTAAATCAGAATGATGAATAGACTACGGTCAAAATAAAAGTACCTTCTCCAACTGATCAAATATCACAATATCCTCATAAAGGCCAAGATGGACATCAGGGAGATTTCTGTCATCTGGTGGGGCGGCAGCGAATGGCAGTTTTTTCTTCTCTACATACCGCACTGTGTCATACGAGAAATAACCGACCCATCCACCTGTTCAAGAACAAAGTACATCATTATGTTAACAAGCATTTAATTTTAACTCCAAATTTTTTCGAGCATGAGAATTAATATGAGAACTATTGTCTATTTATGCAAAATTCAAATAGAAATCCTTAATTACATCTTCCCACAATATAACACAGCTCTGTTTCAAGAAAGGACAATTACAGCATTAACATATGCACAGAAACTAAACTAGTCTAAAAGAATTTCCTTAGCTTGTCCATAAATTAGAAACATAATTTAAACCATAGATAACTATATTTTATATACGGAGGTACAAACTTGGAATTTTTCCACAAAGAAATGAATATGCAAAGTAGAACCATTTTATCTTACCATTGAATACTTCTGGAAGCTCATCAGTTAGTTGAGGAGTCCAATCCTCCATCATTCTCCTAGGTACTTCCATAGGATCCTCCACAATCTTCTCTATCCTCTTTCCTTCATAATGATCCATGATTGTAACCATGTTTTCTTTGGCCACAATCTCTATACTTGGTTGAGCTCCAATAACACTATATCTTCCCTATCGTAAATAAATGGTAAATATAAGAATAGAAACACTGGGATATACACAATATTCACATGAAGAAAATTAAAGCTAAAGGCTTACAATAGTGGAAGAGTCCAAACCAGGTTCAACTGACTCAAATAAAAAGCTTGGAGCATCTCTATCATCTTCCTTAACCAGGCAGCGATAAGCAAGAACCGGAGTAAGGTGGTCGCATAATATACATTGGTATAAAGGGATTATATTGCCCTTCTTGGAGCCTTCTAAGAATTTTTCTGATTGATCCGCTAGAACAAATGAAATCATACTGTTTAAAGCTCACATAATTAGCGAAAAAACTGAATGAAATTGTGGAACCTAATGCACCAGGCATGAAAGAAAACTACATATTATAAACAAGTGTTGGTTAGCAACACACACACAAAAGATTAAAAGTCTGTATAGGCTATATGACCAATGAACCCGACATTTATAAGTCAAGTACCTACTAAAACTAATGTGGTAAGTGTTTTTGTTTTGATGGGTCATTTTACAAATATTTGGTTGTTGAGAACAGGGACATGAAAGATTTCCATGATCTCACTGCTCTAAACATCCATTAAATTGGACCTAAGTCATAGTAAAAACATCGATACTACTTGATTAAGGCATATATTTTATATTGATCAGAATATAATTTCAGAATCAAGTCAACATCACCAAAATCCATATATACTTTTTTTCAATATTTTACAAATATTTGGTTGTTGAGAACATGGATATGAAAGATTCCCATGATCTATTCACAAATACTACTCAAAACATCCATTAAATTGGACCTTAGTCATAGTTAAAACATCTATACTGCTTGATTAAGTTAAGGCATATATTTTGTATTGATCAGCAAATACAATTTCAGAATCAAGTAAAATCACTAAAATCCATATTTACTTTCTTTTAATATTATTTTGGTAATCGAAATGCAACGTAACATTAAACAAACAAAAACATACTGTGTCATAAAATTTTGTCAAAAGTAGAAAACTTTGGTTAATTTTTCTTTCCTATTAGTACATTTTCTTATTTACTAAAACAGATTACAATACTGATTACTGGATTAGCTATACCCACCCACCTGCTAATTATATTGGTAGTCAAATCAAAAACCAAAATGTTCAATTCCATTTCCCATTCCTCCAATCCCCAGACGCAACCAAAAAGGAGAATAATAATCATAAAACCTTACTATTCCAAATTCATTCAACTCTTTTTCCACAAACCAAACAACAGAATTATAACCAAAAGAGACAATCATAATAATAATAATAATAACGCTTAAATGACAAAACAAAAAGAATACCATATGATTGAGAAGTTGAAGCAGAGCATTTGAGCGTGAGGACACGTGGATGACTAGTGGAGCAACGGAAAGCAAAATTGGTGGGAAACGAACTTAAGACTCGTCTACCGTTGAACTTAACGGAGGAGGAGGTTGTAGGGGAAAGCCGACAGAACGGAAGCTGACGGGAAGCGACGGCTAGGGTTCTGTCCATGGGCGAGGAGAAGCACCTGGTGCAGTACATTCGGAACTGAAACTGAGGAAAAGCTCAGTTCTTTTGTTTAGCAGCCAAATTTTGAATCTTCAGAAGAATGGATTTGTAGAGCTTCTTAAAGGCGAGGAGGAGGTGATGGGTGGTAAATGGTATTTATTTGTGGGCTGCTCTGCGTTTTGGTTGATTTTTATGTCGTTTTGGGGACAAAACCTTAATAATTAATTTATTTTTTTTCTTTCAATCTTATTATTATTATTATTATTATTATTATTATTATTATTATTATTATTATTATTATTATTATTATTATTATTATTATTATTATTATTATTCAGAAGTGTTATAAAAGGAATTCAATAGCAAGAAATTACTTATAATAATATACTAACCAAATAGGTAAACAATAATTCAATTAATATAGAAATATATAATGTTAATATAGTCAAATTATATATAATTTATTTTAGCAAAAAAGTTAATTATTTTCTTTTAAAAGGCAAACTATTATTATATTTAAGCTTTTTATTATTAAGATGATATAATTATAAAAATAAAAAAAATATTTTTACTAATATTTATTAAAAAAAAAAGGTATATTTTGTTGTAAATATTAGTAATGTAATGGCTGCCATATTAGAAGAAAGTCTTAGCAAGCAATTCCAATCTTTCCATTATGATGACAAGAGAAAGAAGAATTTGAGTTTGTACCAAATAATAATATTGACTGCCAAAATCTAATACTTTTTCTTCCACTATACTTCATCTGAATAAAACAAAAAATTTGACTGTAATTTTTGACTGTGATTGTTCGATTATAATTTTTGAAATAGTTTTTAGTATTTAGATGAATGAAAATTTTAATTTTTTTTATTATTCAGTAGCTTTTAAGTTAATTTGTAGAGAGTATTTGTTTTAACTTAAAAACTAGTTTAACCTTCTTTTTAAGTTAACTGGTATTATAGTCGCACGTTATGCAGTGAATATATATTGATGTTAGTAATAGAATGAAAATTACAATCTAGATAGCTCAAATTTTTTTCAATCTGAATCTACCCTTAACAATATGATGATTAGATGTATGTCCCCTATCATGAATCTCTGAAATGTCTTCTTGTCTCGAACACTCGTAATTCAAGTTGTACATTTTGCTGAAACAAAAAAAACCAACAACTCTCCTCTTATGTTCAAATGCCAAATCAAAATGAATCATCAAATTACATGAAAATTCAAATTTTACATCACATTTCAATTTTCAATTCAACTCTTACGTTTTTTACTTTTTTTCTAAATTGCCATTCAACCCTTACTTATGTTAGTCCATAATAAGTCCAAAAACGTTACTCCTAAATTCCAAATCTTAAATCTTTAATGCATTTAAATTCTTTTTTTATTCTGGATAGAAACAAAACTGAAATTTATACTGAGAAGAGAAACGGGTTTTCGCTTTTGCGCCTTACTGTATGTTTTTTAACAGTAACATTTGATAAGCTGTAATACAATGTAACGTAATCTGTTGAAGACAATATCGAAAGAAACGAATACCCAGTATAAATAATGGCAGTAAGAAACAAAATGATCAGTAAAATCAAAGAAAAGAGTCAATTCTGCAGATGTTTCTGAAACGGAAATACAAACATTATTATATACCTGGTCATTCAAGACTTTACACATGCTTAAAAATTCAGAAATCCCATATCATTCTTGACTTGCACATGTCTATGTAATATTTATTCAGCTGCATCCACAGAAGAAAGTCATTAATGGCAGCTTGATGATCTTTTATTACGTAAAAAGATTAAGAAATCAGTTATAATGCCTTATGCCATAGTTGGAATTGAAGAAAATTAAGAGAACCCGTCATGTACGTTCATCAGTTTACTCCTGCTAGTAATAGGTCAAGAAAATTAGGTATCACTAACCTGCAAACACACAGGGCTTTTCTCGTATCTCCAGAAGCAGCTGCAACTTTCTGGTTACAGTCACGAAGAACTTAATCTGGCACAGAGCTCCAATGCTTGGGGGTGAAGGCAATCCAAGTTAGTGCCTGTTAAAGAAGAGTCAGTTACAATCCATAATAACGTATACAGAATAAAACAACAGCATAACAACTAAGCCTTAATCTGAATCGAGATGGGATTGTAAGCATGAAAATGGGTAAGTTGTAAGCATGAAAATATTTAGTCATGCACAGAGAGGCTTAGGCTTAGGGGAGAGGGTGTATTTCTACACAGCCTGAGGGCATGGCACTTACATCATTTTCGAGCTTGATGATTGTTTAAGCAATTGTTGCTTCACCTTTTCCATTGACAATGACTTCCCAGTCCCAGGGCATCCACAAACATATAAACTGCCAGCTTTTGCCTGTTCTATACATGATTTGCAGAATTCAAGTATCTTCTTCTGTTCATCTTCATGGCATACAACAGTAGATGGTGCAGTTGACACGTCCAATGCCTCTTTCAATGCACCCACTTGCTCCTTATCGAGGATTCCAACTTGATTTGACTGTGAAATCATCAGACAATTTATTTGCTACAGATTTACAAGTTTTCTTAATTTCCTGCAAAACAGCAAATTAAGCAAATATACAAACGTTAACAATCATTTTACAATGAGTCTACACATAGTTTATGTTTACAAGAGGTGTCTAAGCAGTTTACAAAAATTTTACTAGCAGTTTACATGAAGGGACTTTCCAGTGACAATCACTTTGCTTACGTTGGATTATTGGAGGGAACATTACACCAATAGAATGTTGTAAAAGACTAGAGAGAAAATAAATGTAGGAAAATTCTTTTCTACACCCGGTATATGAAATGCTCTCGTATACCAAGCCAATTATTAAATGCTCTCGGCAATCAAGGGACTCCGGCAACGGCGCCTAGGCACCTGCTCCCCTTAGCTATGTCCCTGAGCTCTCACGAAAGAAGTATGACATGTTGCTGAAGGACTATTTTTGCATTTTAAAATTTTAAAAAATGCTATTTATATTTTTTATCGAAGACTTAACGACCCCAGTCCCACAACCTTTAACGAGGAAGAAGTAAACTCAATACGCTCTGCCACCGAACAAGTCCGACTCCTGACCAAAGGATCGAAAATCGCTTTACGGTCCATGAGCTAGAAGTATGTATTTTAAACCCTAATTAAAATCATAATTGAAAATTGAATACAACAATGTTAATGATAAGACATTGGAGACCTTAGCTCTTAATGAATACAACAATATTGTCTATTGCTCATTTGTAAGGATTACATCACATGAATGAGATATATTAAACAAACATATCAATGGTTCACTCAAATTCTATCTTATTGATGTTTCCAAAAAAGATCTCATGATGACAAATCCTACCCTCTTATACAACAATTATTTTTTAGGTTAAACACTAATTATATTAATTAGCCTAATTAAAAGTAATTAATAAATGTGGTGTTTCTTAATTTGTCCTTAATAGTATCCCTAAATTTCTTTATATATAATATGCTACGCCACTAGCTAATCTAACCGGAGGAATTCAAGAAAAACGGTGCCTATATTTTGCCAAATTTGGTTCATACTTTGCCTTCTAATTTCATTCATTACCCTTTTCATGGACTTATTGTATATACTTTTGCTTATATTGCAATTTTCTATAAGGATGAAAAAGTATCAATGGTTATATCTTAACTAAAATTCAATGAATTGAAAAACTATTTCAACTCGAACCGAACCGGTTAGTTCTATTCAAAAGTTGATCAGGTTTCTAAACTAAATTAAATTTATTTTCCCGATAAATGAGTCAGTCACAAAAAATCGAAGCCAAATTCAAGTAACTATAGCCTGATTCTTTTTTCTCGAAAGTCAAATTCGAGTAAGTACAACCTAATCCTTTTTTCTCACACGGGTTCTAACCTCCACTCATTCTATCAATCTATTACCAAAGTAGATTTGACGTTGTCGTTTTCACAACATTTCAATTCAATAAGCTAAAGAACTCGATTCAATCATTTTAGCTCCATAAATTTAAATATATAAAGATTGAATCAATCTCACAAACAGAGTTGATGAGCCAAAACTTCGGAATACATTCGATAAATTGAACTAAAATGTTCGAGTCGAAGTTTGCTCATTTAGTTTTCAATTAATCCTGAATAACTTTTTTTACTTAATCGAGTTTCAAATAATTCACAAGTGATTTAACTAACCATTTTCTCTGTTTCTAACCGCGAACCCCAAAAATGTACTATCAACTATTTTGGCCCCTCAATAACGACATACAAAGGGGAAAACGACATTGCATGGTGAAAGAAAACGACTATTATTTAGATATTTATATTTCTATTACATCACTATAATATACTTGTGACCATTTTATGCCTTTTTTCTTTTAATTTTCCATCACCACATATTTATTCAACTAGATTAGTCAAATTATACCAATCAAACTTATAATTCCTAGATTTTATTTATTTATAAAAAAATTAAAAATACACAACCTCTTATTTTCCGTACAATATTCAATTTAATTGTTATATTCGAAAAATAAAAATATTTTTTTTAAAAAAAATATCTTTAATTACACGTCGATAGATATTATCAATAAATTCAGTCATATAATCGTTCATATATTCTATTTAACTCGACTTATTTGCTCTAATTCAAATTAATAACATTAGCATCGGAATGCACATATTAGCAATAGAAATAAATATGAATAAATCATTAGTTAGTGTTAAATAAAGTCAATTTATAGATAAAATTTGAAGCTTAAAAGCTATTTATGTTATAATTTTCTTAATTAATATTATCTTATAGTAGCATTATGATTGAAAAAGGGAGCATCTTATCTTGAAGTTACGTTAAGAAAATGTGAACTAAATGGTGAAAAGGAAGTGAAGATAGAACTAAGAAATGTGGATTTGAATTGGGTGGGAGAGGAAGAGATGAGGAGATAAGGGAATTGGCGTGGCTTTGGAATCTACATATCTTTGTCTATTCTTTCAAACCCTTTTCCTTCTGTTTTTTGGCTATTTTCTTTCGACAAGCTCTACGATTACGAATTGTAGGGACTTCAAACAACTAGGCAGGTATAAGTTTATCTACAAAGTTGTTTCAGACGGTGAACGATATAGATTCGCTCAAACAAATCGTGGGTATTAGGTCTAGTGTACGTAGCTATTCTTATTGAAATATTCATCCTCGAGAAATTGTAAGAAAATAAAATGAACATTTATTCAATTTTTTTAATAGGAAAAGGGCCTAAATGTATTTTTTAAGAGGCAATAAATAATAATATATTTCCTAACTATTCTACATTCATTATTATTATTGGAGAAGGAAAATCATGTTACCAATTAAAATCAAAATTCATAGAGAATAGAAAGACATCCATTGATAAAGTCATCTGGAGTCGATGCAAATGGGTTGTTCATTTGCGCCGCACACACTTTAAGCCGACGCAAATGAATATTATCATATATGTATTTCTTTAATTGCATCATTTTATAGAATACAACAGACACAAATACTAAAATTAAAAACGTCTATTCTTTATTTACTTTGCTTGTCTCAATAAACAACGCAAATAAGTTATTTTTTTTTTAAGGACCGTACAATTATGATTGTTATCTATGGTACGGGAGCAATATAATTGATGCACTATGGTGCGGGGAAGTGGCACATATGATATTTGGAATGACACCCTAATTAATGTTTACTATATACCAAAACGACAACGTTTTATTTACTAAAACTATTTCAAATTGGTTGGTGACGGTGCTTTAATTCATAAAATTTATTGATATAAAAGTATATATAAAACTAAAGAATTTAGGACCGTCCATTGATAATTAGGTATTATATTACTTAATTGAATTAAGGAATCTCCTAATGAAGGTATGTCTTGTATTTATGTCAGAAGGATTGATAAGATTCCTTGATTTTGCCCATCTCCTGCAACTCAGGAATGGCCAGCCAGCCTTCTTTACTTATTTTATTTATTTAGCGTTGCCAAAATGAACGGCTCTACTTATTTCCACATGCATGCACAAATTAACAACCCAAATATATATTGCTTTTATATTATTTACCTTATAATTACATACTATAAATACACAAATTCCACTTTTGTTCAGCGTGAATTATTCAATAAAAAGTAACAACAGTGTAGCTAGACGTGGCCACGGGCCGGGCCGGTTTCGGGTCTCGGCCCTCCGGATCACGGTTCGTGAACATGCAAACCGTAATCGGCCCGCCGAACCGGCGGTTCGGCAGCAGGTTAGGGACCGACGGTTTGGGGCGGTTCAAAGACGGTTTGGGGTGGTTAAATCGGCAGTTCGAAGACGGTTTTGGGCGGTTTGGGGTGGTTAAACCGACGGTTCCTCCACGGTTCACGGGTTTGTACGGGTCCGGTTCGAAATTTTTTTGAACCTGAACCGGCCCGTCCTCCGACCGGTTTAGGTTCCGGGCTCGCACGGGTACGTGCCGGTTCGGAGCGGGCCGGCCGGGCCGAACCGGCCCATGGCCATGTCTAAGTGTAGTTGACAGAAATTGAACTTAAAAACTTCATATCTTACTATTTTACTAAAAAGTATGATTACTGATAAAACCAGACACTAATTAGTTATACAAAACTTTTTTTAAGAGTTAAAACTTTTATCTATGTAAATCGAACAAATACAATATTATTCTATGATATTTGAAAATTTTTATGTAAATATCAAGCTCGAATTTACTATTGTAAGTAAATTTTTATACTTAAAAATGGTAATTTTATGAAATATTGATTTTAAAAATAAAATTTGGTAAGTTGACTACATATTTATCACATTCACAATTAAAGAAAAATAACCAATAAATAGGAGGAAAAAAAATGGAATAAATGAAATTTGAAATCCAAGTGGACAAAGAAGCATAAGGGCATGGAATAATGTACTTCCACAGCTAGATAGTGTCCTTATTTATAAGCTAAGGGGTCCAACTTGTTTAATTAATTGTTATGTCTTAAAAGCTAGGCTTTTTTAAAAGTCCAAGATGCTTTAGTTAGGAAGTTACCCTTTCCTTTCATTTGTATATATGCTTAAATATCTTTAAAAATTTTTTTATTAAATTATCACATCATAACCTAATAATTATGATTTAACTTTTGTAATCAAGCCTATATACATGTTATTATAATTATTAAAACAACTCACACCTTGTTTAAGAGAAAAAAAAAAATGTGGAAAATATTATTGTTATTGTAATTGTATTTAGAGTAATTTAATGAAAGACTGTACTTAACAAAACAGTTAGTCGAGATTGTTATTTTAATACAATTGTTGGAAATGTGAATCCTATATCAGTAGGGAATAAAAGACGTTAGTTGAATATAAGGTTCGATAGTTCTCATCCTGTCAACTTGAATTTTTATAGTGAGTCAGACCTAACTCTAATATGGTATTAAACCCATTAATTTCCAAATGGGCTAGATCCTGAATCAAATCCCCACAAAACCAAAACTGAATGAGTGATGCCAGCCAGTTTGCTCGATGTATTAAATGAACTTGCATTAGCAAGTGTCAACTGGGTCCGGTTGCACTTGAGGGGATGTTGGAAATGTGAATTCCACATCGGTAATCAACTCAGATTTTCAAAATAAAAGAGATGATTTAATAATAAGAGGACACTTCACCTAATTGATACAAAGAGGAAGAGATGCACATGTTCTATCATCTTCAATTCACTCTTCCTTTTGTATTCATGTATGTATGTAACTCTATAATTATAATAATTGGCCTTTTCTCTTTGCAAATTTCTCATTTGTCACTACTTATTATAAACCATTATTATCTTGTTTATTTTGATCAAATTGGACTTTATTATTCCAAAATTGATATAAGATAATATAAATTTTCTTCATTTCATGTGATTGGTCTCCCATAATAATTAGTCTATTGTCTATTTTTCCATTAATAATGTATATTTTTTTCTTTTTTATTTAGTTTTTTCCTAAAAGGTTTTTCTATTTGATTTGAATATTTTCCAATAAATTAAAAGAGTGATTATTAATATAATTCAGATACTACCAAAAAAAATAAAACGAGTCAATATAATTTGATTTAGTATCTAAAAAATTTCGAATTCGATGTTTGGTTTAAGTAGTTTAATCTAAATGTGACTTGAGTCGGTTTGAATCGGACAATTTAAAAGAATTGAACCCTATTAAACCGCAATCAGATCATGACCTAAGGAGTTGGTTTAAAGTTCAAAATTTTTGTGATTTGCAATTATCTTGATTCATAACTATCGTCAAAATTGACTGAATAATCAATTGAACCAACATGCTAAACTTTCAGTACTTGTCACAAATCGAATCGCATTTGTACAGTGAACCAAATCAACTTTGAATTGTCAGTTTATAAATTATGGATCTATAGTTAGATTCAAAGTTCAAAAGTTCCATGAAATGTGAATAGTAGTTGATAGCCCGAAATCAGATCAAGTCGAGACATGACCACCTCTAGTTTAACTAGTAATCATTAAATTAGTTAACAAGTGGATCCACCAAACTTGTGATTAAAGTTTATTAACCGTTAGTTTTTATATATATAGGGCCCTAAGGACAATAGTTATTTGTCATATTAGGATTACTTCTTCTTTATGAGACTAGTAAGTCCCCCTTTTGTCTTTATAGAGCTACTAGGATTAATTAAAGTCAAGCTACACAATTAGGGTGATGTAATCTTATTAGTTTGTTTATTTATTAAAATTAATTATTTATTTTTTCATTATATACATATATATAGTCCATAATCAAATTGAACACATGGGTTGATGATAATGGTAGACAAAGACATTCATCACAATTTTCAAAAAATTTGCCAAAAATTCCAATGACAAAATTCCCATTGGCCAATGAATATATAAAATACTACTACTAAGCAAGTAGTCACTTAATTTATGACCATTTCCATTTATATAGCTACTCAATTTCATTGTATATTACTTATATACCAAATTGCATTAGATTATTGGGAAAAAAAAAATTGCTAAACAACACAACTTGCTTTGAGTTTAGACGATTAGTTAGCGATTCGATTAGCCTCCTCTTGCCTCTGCTGCTCTAGTCTACGTCTAAAGAGAAGGAAAAAATACAGATCAAATCTAAATACTGAGACTTAATCAGACTACTTCCGTGCACTTTCTCTCTTTTCTTGACTATGTAAATGGTGGCCAGTAGGGCTGTAAACGAATCGACAGTAATAAGTTCGGTTTGAGTTCGTTTAGGTTTTTGTGGTGTTCGAATTTGAATTCGTATTCGATTCAAACATCAATTAAAAGTTTGAATTCGATTCGGCAACTATTCGAGAATATTTGCGAATAGTTCGATTATTATTCGATTACAGTATTCGATTTAAATATTCAAATTATAGTTCGTTTAACCGATGAATTGTTTGTCGAACACCCTTAAAACGACGACGTTTTATAAAACGACGTCGTTTTGAGAGTGTTCGAAAAACAGTTCGCGAATAGTTATATTCGGTTCGAGTTCGGTTCGTGAAGTATTTAAACTTAAAAATTCAATTCGAATTCGACTCGTTTAAATTTCGAATACGAATTAAATCGAATTTCTTTCGAATCAAACTCCAAATGAACCTCGAACTGTTTAGTTTATTTTACAGCCCTAGTGGCCAGACAGAATATTATGTAACAGCATATTATTGGTAGATAGTGTGAAAATTGTGGCACCTAATAATCTTCTACAACTATGGCTGGCTGGCTGCGTTGGAACTGGGAATGCCTAATTCTTGACCAGTAGGACCAACCAATTGACCAATTTGTCTTCTGTTAATGCCTTTAGCGTCTACAAATAAATAAATTTTATAGACATATAATTTCATTTATACAAAGAATTACATAATAATTTTTATAATATTATTATATTTTATATATAATTACGATTATTGAAATAATAAATTAAATTAAAGACATTAAAATTGATATAAAATGTGAAACAAAATCTGCATTAAGATTGTAATTAAATTTTAGAATTAATCACAACCGTTAAATAGATTTTCCAAATAAATTAAGGAATATAATACTATATAAAATCACCATCAAATCGACAAAAAGTCACCATCAAGAGTAGCTCAGGTCTCCTGATAGAAACAGGGATGAGCAAGTTGTGTTACAGCTTTTTATTTTTATTTTTTATTTTATTTTTCAGTCAAGATATTTTTATTATTTATTTTTCTTTTATAAATAATAATTACAGTACAAAATAATTAATAAAATCTACCCACATGTTCTTGTGGGTAGATCACCACAAGTTTATTTAAAATTCCCAAAATTAATGGAGGGTTTAGGCTAGTTCAAAATTGCAATTTCGTTCAAAATGAGAACAGATTGATTATTGATTACGATTCATGAAATTCTTGAATCTAAACTAGATTAATAACCTACTCACTGTTCGATCACGGTTCAGGGGTTATTGTTTATCAGCAGTCCAATTAAATGCGGTTCAAAGCCTAATGTAGGCTGAATTTTTTAAAAAAATCTCAGATTTGGTTACTTCTAATACACCTGTGAAAAAAAGTTAACATGATTTAAGTTCTAAACCAAATTGATTAGTGTGGTTATATATATATATAATTAGAGGTGGCCATAGGTCGGGTTGGCCCGCTGGGCCCGCTTGACTCAGCTCGTGGAAAAACCGGCCCGGCCCGCTCTCGAAATAGAACTGTTCGGTTCGGTGGTTTGGTTCAAATTCAACGAAATTTTGAACCGTATCTGTTGTAAACCGTGAATCGTTTTCGAACCGTCATTAACCGACGGTTAACCGATCCTGAACTGCCGATTACGGTTTAATTAACCTTTAAATTGTGATTCGGCGGACCCCGGCCCGGCCCGTGACCTCCTCTATATATATAATATTCTTTTAAAAATAAATGAAATGACGGCCGAAATAATGAAAGAGGTCAAGGATTACGTTATGATTTTTACTGAAATTATTATGATTATTTTGTGTGTGTGGAGATATTATAATAAAAGTTATGGAAATGGACCGTACGAAAAAGATACAAATTGTTTAATGATTTGATGCCAATTTCAATTAAAAAAGCGAAGAGAAGAGCTAGTATATTTTGGCATACATACATACAGCACATGTTCTTTTCATTTATCACGTGACCAAATTGCCCCTACCCCAGTGCTTTCACCTTGTCCACGATTTATTTATTTATATATGCCTAAATATTTAATTATTATTTATTATTATTTGGTAAAAAGAATAATGATGATGCTAATAATTTTCATTATTGACAATCCCATGATTTAAACGAACTGAGTCGAATAATTTAATTTTAATATTTTTATCGAGTCAAGTAAAAAATTTTTTCAATATGGTGCAAAACGTTTAATAGTACAGTAGTTATGTGCATTTCTTATTTATTTGCATCATTTTCTAACACTTCGTATGTAATTCATAACAGTAGCTTAATAACTTCATTTTTTCATGTTTTGCACCCAAATTATCTAGAATCACTACCTTTCTATCTTATGCTAAATACATGCTAATTTATCTCCTTTGCCACTCTCTGCATCTTACTAACACATTCCTTTTTTGTATGTCAGAACTGACAGCCTCATTAAAAGTTTAAAGCATTTTGAAAATTGAGCGGTTATTGTTAGAGGAATAATGAAATTTTTTCACCTCTTTAAAAATAAGATGTATTTTGAGAGCTGAATGCAGCCAATTTTTTTAATATAAACGCAAATGTATAATAACATCATACATATACACATTTAATTGCATATTAACAATTATGCGTCCTTTTTTAACACGATTGATGTAATGATTGTGGTCATTTCTTATTTGTTATTATTTTTTATTAACAATCATGTATCAATTTTGTGTATTTGGCTATTAATATGAAATTATATATGCACAATTCTGCTTGCATATAAATTTTTTTCCCGGTACCGCATATAATTAATATCGTATCGTTTCAAAAGTTGGCTGCATTTTTTTCCGATTTTGCACAACAAAAGCGTTAACCACTTCTTATTTTGCACCCAATTAACAGCTCATTAAAATATTTATTTTTCCAAAGGCCTGGCCCTACTTTCTCTATTTTTTATTTTTACATTTTAAAAAATAAATAATAATTTCTGAAGGGGCAAAGAAAGAGAGAGGCACCGTGCGTGTATATAAGAGACTGGAGCGCTTTATTTCCTCTGATAAATAAAGTGAAGCTACGGTTCGTACTTCGCTTGAAAGCTTCTCGCCGGAGTTTTTCGCCGCCGTGGTTTAAATAAATCGACGGAAAAAGTAAAGAAGAAAACAAGAGGAGCTTAATATAATCATCTAGGTTTGTACATTTTTCTCATTATTATTTTGTTGATAAATTAAATTAATCATAATCTCACTATTTTATCACCCGTATCGATATAGTTTATTATTCTTGAACTTCTTCCTTCCTTGGATCTCTCTCATTCTAAGTTTCGTTGTTGTTGATTTTTGTGCCGTTTTAAGTGTTCTTTGAGCTTCGTTTTTCCGATCCGATTTTCATGGAAAGTAATTATTACTACGTAGATTATAGAGTTTATTTGTTAGTATTGGAAGCTGCAAATTTCTTCAGATTTTGATTTTCTTTATAATGATGACGGAGATTCCGATGAGATTGATATGAATTCCTTGTTATTTTTCAGGTAGGAAAGGGAAGAAGGAAAAGTGAAGGAAAAACTTTTGCCAGATCTGTTAATTTTGAAAGGAATTGGATTCTGTTTGGCTTTTTAAAGCTTTTTTTGCCCGAACTTTTTCGTGAGAAAATGGCTACTACTTGTTTTCAATGGTCACAGCCGACTTTACACCACTCTTCGTCACCTTCTCAAACCCTAGCCTCTGCAATTTCATCTCCTTCCTCGAAACGACGGTGTCGTTTTGATGCAACTGCAGCTGGAACAATTATGTGTCGATATGTAAACAGGCTAGACCGATTTGCTATGATTGGCACTTCGCCGTCGAAGCTCCATAGGTCTCGATCTGTCGAGCATCCCAAATCAAGAGCTCGCAGTATCAAAAGAGTTTGCAGTGCAAGCATAGATTCTTTCTCCGACGAAGAATTTTCCAGGAAGATCGAAGAGCTAGCTCTTAGATTCCAACTCTCGGACGGTGAAGATAACAGTAACAAAGTTATTTCTGATTCTAGAGAGAATAATTATGCTGAAGAAACTTCAGGCTCACAGTTTTCTCTGGATTCATTAGAATCGCGGTGGTTAGAAATCCAGCAAGACCCGCCGGATTGTATTATTCCGGCTAGTATTGAAAGGAAGGCCAACAGCGTTGACCTTCCGTTTTCTCTTCGAATTATAAAGAGGAAGATGCAATGGCAAGAAGGATTTAGAGAAGCAGGGGAATCTGCTTACTGTTCAGTTAAGAAAGCCTTTTCTTCTATGGTGTTTATAATTCGAGAACTCCATAGCTATACTATGCAAATGAGGGAGTTATTATTTACTGAAGATCTGCAAGGAATTATTGTTCGAGTACAGAAAGAAATGCATGCCTCTTTCGTTTGGTTATTCCAACAAGTATTTTCACATACACCGACTCTGATGGTGTATGTGATGATTTTGCTTGCAAATTTTACTGTATATTCAATGGGGAGTAACGCTGCCATTGCTGCTGCACCACCACCGGCATCTTATGTAGCAGCCGCGACTGAAAGTTTTTCTGTTGAAATTCAAGAAGAAAGAAATCAAAATCAAAAGTTCGATTCTTCCTCTATAAAATCATTTTCAATATCTTCCTCAGGCGGGAAGACAACTTCCATAGGTGGCAACAATGGCGGTGGAGGTAAGGTCCGGCCGGTAGGAAGCGGAACAGAAGGTGAAGGATGGGTAGAGAGGTCAGACCAATTGAGACCAATTGTACCCGAAGCCACTTCCCATTTGACCTCTGCAAGTACTACAGGGGAAGTAGAGTCAGTATCTGGGCAAGACGAGTTAAGTTTATGGAATTCCATTGTAGATGAAGTTTCAAAGTTGCAAGCTTCATTAAGAGATGAATCACTTGATCATGAAACGATCCAGAGATTGGTTTCACCCGTCAAAGCAAACATTGAACCGGAGGAATATTCAGATTATTTCAGAACAGAGTTGCTATATCAAACAGGATTAACTCAAGACCCTACTAATCCTCTTCTTCTTGCCAATTATGCTCAGTTTCTCTACCTAGTAGCCCATGATTATGACAGGTAATAACCCCTTAATCACTTTCTTGTTAATTCTAATAATTTTTTAATCACAATTACAAAAGATCTAATCTTTGTTTATTGTTTAATGGGGTGGAAATTTTACGAAGTATCTAATTGGTTTTTTCCATGATATATTTGACTACTTTTAAAATTGGATCCATGATAAGGTAATATGTGGTGTTGAGTTGAGTTCCATCATTTGTCCTAGAAACTTTATGCGCGTGATTCACGCGCTTTCCGCCTAAAAGAAAGATCTTCTTCAACTTGAAACTGTTAAAAGTAGCTAGCTAGCTGTGTTGTTGACCGTTATTGATTTGTTGACTTTTAAGCTAATAATATCTTAATCTTGGATTTTTGATTAAACAGAGCGGAAGAGTACTTCAAGAAAGCAATAAAAGTAGAGCCAGCAGATGCAGAAGCATATAGCAAATATGCAAGCTTTCTATGGAGAGCAAGAAAAGATTTATGGGCAGCAGAAGAAACATACTTGGAAGCCATTAATGCAGATCCTGCAAACTCCTATTATGCAGCGAATTACGCTCATTTCCTATGGAATACTGGTGGAGAAGACACGTGTTTCCCTCTTACCTCTTAATATTATTCAAATAATTATATATATATATAGTAATAAATAATAATTTAAATATACAATAAATCCCCCATCCCCAATACAAATATCTTGAAGAGAAGATAATGATGAGCCAACCAACCGTCCAATCCTGTCACACTCCTCGTTCAGTCTTACCCAAAACCAGTCTTGACTGGGAAAAAAAAGAAGAGAAGAAGAAAAATTAGAATTTGTTGGTAATTTAATTTGTTTATCTAAATCAAAATTTATATATTTCTGTTATTTATTGTTTTTTGTGGTGGGAGAGATAAGGTAAGCTTAGGGTGCTGCAGGGCGGTGTTTGGATGCACGTGACGGAAGAAGGATTGAGTTTGGTTGAAACAAAGTTGGTAAGTTGGCAACAGGCGGCGGTGAAGTAGGCAGATATTTTGCTCTCTTGGAAGATATTTTAAGGTGGGTGGATTTTGCAGTACAGTTTAGTCAATCAATTTTCAATTATTTAATTTTTTACTTTTCAGGACATAACCACATGGCAAAAGTGTAATTATTAATTTTGTTAATATAATGCCATTTTTAATTCCCTAATTTCTAGAAAAAGAATGAATTGATGAATAAAAATCTTCAACTGTTAATAATAATTGAAATATACAGAAAGAATCTAAGAAGAAAGAACAAAAATAAAAAGACAAATTAAGCCAATAATGCATTTATATTTAACGGCTTAAACTTAATAAATTATACCTTAAAAATCTTATACTCATAGCCAATTAAAGTAGTTATTATTAGTTAAGGACTTAAGATCATGTTTAGCAACTTTTTTTTTTAATTGCTTCATTTTCAAATTTTCTACTTCCAACCTTATAATCATTTGTTTAGTATAATTCAGTACCATCTAAATTTTGCTTGAACATGAATCGAACTAATTCTTTGGACTAGTTTAGGTACAGTTTTCGATATATAAACTAAAATTTGACCTCGATTCAGAATTATTGATTATTCAAACTAATATGTAGTACACAATCTTTAACTCATTAACACTAAACATTTAGTCTCGATTTTGAAAATAAAAATAAAATATTGAATGATTTAGATTATTTTGTACCATTATATGTAAAAAGATTTTTGCAAAATCTATAATTTTCCGAAATAACAAAAAAAAATCAATTATAAATTATTCAAAATATTATTTTTTAAAAAAAGTTTATTAGCATGTTTGGATTTGAACGTTACCTAAGCATTTTAATTAGTTCAAAACTTTTTTCTTTATTAAGACCATATTGCTTTTACAGTATATATTTAGCATAATTAATTTCTATATGCGTTTAAAGAAAAAATGGTGGTTCAGATAGTATTTTTATTTCATACAAAATAGAACTTAACATTCTAAAGCTCAGTGAATATCCTACTGATCAACTGAACTATCCCGTTTGCTATCCAACTAATATTATTACAAAATCTAAATGTATATTAATTAAGTGATACAAATAGGTGTCAATTACAAATCAATGAAGCTTCTAATAGTAAACCTTATAAACAAATTAATTAAAAATAAAAATAACATATAGCTTAAAAAATGTATTTTTTTTTCAAATTAATAAGAACCCTTAATTTGGAATACTAATAATAATTAGAAAAGAAACCTTTATTTTTAAAAAAAATAAAAAAAGAATTTAACTTTACTTAATTAAAAGCATGTTTATTATAGAAGAAAAGCTTAGTGGTTGCTAAATAGTTGAGCTTTATGTGTCACACATAACTCTTTATTTAATTATGGTGTTGCGGTATGCAACGTTCACATGCCAATGTTTTCTAATTCAAGAAAACCCTTTTGGAATTGTAGTTAATTAAGATTCAAATGTTTGAAATTGGATGTATCTAATTAATTAAGGTTTATACCTAATTAAATCAAGTTTAATTTCATTTTAATTTCCATCAACACCTAAAACTCTAGATTTATGCACATTCTTTATCAATTGTAATCTCATATCGAATACATTAATCGTAATAAGAAAGAAATAATTACTAAATGTAAAGAAATTTAGACTAATTCAAATTAAACTGACGTGATCATAATGAACACGTTAATATCATTACGAAAATATCACAAATAATTGAAATTTCACTCTACTAAATCAAACGACTAAAAATTTTAGATGCATGTATATAAAGATTCAATTATGAATATATATATATATATATATATATATATATATATATATATATATATATATATATATATATATATATATATATATATATAATTATATGATTAAAAAAAAAATCAAAAAAAAAAATATGTCACACAAAA
>CANUEY010363454.1:0-13782 GCA_948099555.1 Croton setiger
GCAAATTTACCGCTTTCGTTTGTTTGCGTTTTGAGCCGAACATTTAAAATCACCGTTAGGAACATCGATTAGTGTTTCCAAAAATAATCCGACTTGACTTAAATTTTAAAATTAATTTTGGTTACCGAGGCCGGTTTTCGAACCGGGCGTTAGTCGAAATTTAATTTCGGCTAACGTACCCAACCCTCTTACCCACTTTTCTGGTTCAAATCAGTGCTTTATCCAAAATAAAAACGGAGTCATTTTAAAATAAAAACCTTTTTAATTTTTCCCGAATTTTCGGGTGGCGACTCTTTTAAAATAAACTCTAAAATTTTTAAGACCGACTAGTTTCGACATCGCAAACCTAAAAATGATTTTGTCACTTATTTTGGTAAAGAATCCAAAACGAACGTCATCAGGGAGCAGGTGAGATAAAGCTTTCATCCACTCTTAAAATGTCCAATTGCCTATATGTAACTAGTTTGTCTCATAAGCTCATATCCATAAGTCATATCACTCGAGAATTAGGTTGTACTGTACTAATGCACCCAACCTTTTGTATTTTACAGGAAATTCAGACAGGGAGGATAATTGGGCATGACACTGAATCCGGAGGTTTATACTATGTGGATGAGGTGGACAAAAAAGGTACTACGATACTTGCTCATGGGACTGTTGATCGACAAGTATGGCTATGGCACCAAAGGCTAGGACATCCATCCACAGGGTATCTCAAACTTGTGTTTCCTAATTTCTTTAAGTTTAATAGTTCAAATATGGACTGTGAGACTTGTATTTTGGCTAAGAGTCATAAGCAAGTTTTTCCTCTTAACAATACTAAAATCGATATTCCTTTTGCTCTTATACACTCTGATATTTGGGGGCCTGCACCTATACCTAGTTATAATGGTTTTTTATATTTCCTTCTTTTTGTTGATGATTGTACTAGGACTACATGGGTCTATTTTTTGAAAAATAAGTCCGAAGTATTTGAAAAGTTTACTATGTTTTATAATCTTATCCAAACACAATTTCACAAACAAATTCAAATACTTCGCTCGGACAATGGAGGCGGGAGGGGGGGGGGGGGGGAATATATAAACCATAATATGCAAGAATTTTTTAGAAAACATGGCATTATTTATCAAACCACATGTCCCTACACTCCACAACAAAATGGTGTGGCTGAGAGAAAAAACAGGATCCTCCTCGAAATGACCAGAGCTCAAATGTTGAAATCTCGTGTACCAAAAAATTTGTGTCCCGAAGCTGTAGCTACAGCAGCTTATCTAATAAACCGATTACCCACAAAAATCTTAAAGTTTAAAACTCCACTGGATACTTTATCCCAATTCACCCAACTTCCCTCTATCATTACCCTTCCTCCTCGAATCTTTGGATGTACAGTCTATGTTCATATTCCAAAGGTTAATCGTACCAAACTTGATGCTTGTGTAGTCAAGTGTGTTTTTGTAGGATACGGGGCTTAAACAAAGGGATATCGTTGTTATGATCCCATTCACCGATCGATGTACACCATTATGGATTGTTAGTTTTTGGAGACAGAATATTATTTTCATACCCAATTTAGTGGTCAGGGGGAGATGTCAACACAGGACCCACTAAATTGGCTTATTAGTCCAGTTCGGTCGGTCAATCCAAACCTATCGATTCCGGTCCAAACAGAGCAAGTAGGTACCGAGTTTGCCACAGAACACGAAGTATTATCTCCAGGATCAACTTCTCTCATACCTCCTATGTCTGATGTTCCTAAGGTAAGTGTTCCCAACTGTATAGAATTTAATACAGTTAATTGTGAAACCAGTCAGATATAGGACAACAGTGAGATACAAACTAGGTACATACTACCTCCCAGGAGTAATCGAGGGGTACCACCAAAAAGAATGAGCCAGAGCATATTCCGAGAAGTTCAAGATATCAAGTGGTGAACCTAACAAAGGGGAATCTATCCAAAGAATAAAAAGTATTCAGTACTACTGTATATTTAAGAGTGATACCAAGAACAATAGAAGAAGCTCAACTGAGTAAAGAATGGCGATAGGCAATGGAGGCTGAGATGGAGGCGCTCACTAAAAATGGCACATAGGACAAGTGCAGATTACCAGCTGGAAAGAAACTCGTAGGATGCAAATGGGTGTTCACTATCAAACACAGAGGTGATGGATCTATTGAGTGGTATAAAGCAAGATTGGTAGTAAAATGGTAAACTCAGACCTACGGAATTGATTATTCCGAAACATTCTCTCCAGTAGCAAAAATTGATACAATCAGGGTACTCTTCTCAATTACCGCCAACTATGACTGGCCATTGCATCAACTTGATGTAAAAAATGCTTTCTTACATGGCGATCTAAAAGAGGAAGTGTATATGAAGGCTTCTTTTGGTTTTTCGAAGAACTTTAAAGCTAGAGAAGGATGTTGGTTAAAAAGGGCTCTTTATGGATTAAAACAGTCACCAAGGGCATGGTTTGGCCGATTTACAATAGTCATGAAGTGATTCAGATCATACCCTATTTCTAAAGAAAAGAAGTGATCGAGTCATATGCTTGATTATTTATGTTGACGACATGATCATTTCTGGAAATGATCCAGAGGAGATAATGAAACTCAAACATCAATTATTCAAAGAGTTTGAGATGAAAGACCTGGGGAGATTGAAATATTTCCTTGGAGTCGAGGTTTTAAGATCTAAGCAAAGAATCTTCATTTCGCAGAAAAAGTATATTCTTGATTTGCTTGCAGAAATGGGTTTGGTGGATTGCAAACCAGCGGAAACACCACTTGAAGTTAACCATGGTTTAAAACTAGAAGAAAATGTCAAACAAACAGATCAAGAACAATATCAAAGACTAGTTAGGAAGCTTATTTATTTGTCATACACAAGGCCAGATATAGCCTATGCAGTTGGGGTCATTAGTCAGTTTATGCACAAACCACAAGTACAACATATGAATGCGGCTCTAAGAATTATTCGATATCTAAAAGGTACACCAGGAAGAGGGGTATTATTTCAGAAACATGGGCATCTTGTAATTCAAGTATATGCAAATGTTGATTGGGCAGGAAGTCCTACAAATCGAAGGTCAACTTCTGGATATTTTACCCTTGTTGGAGGAAACCTTGTAACCTAGAAAAGCAAAAAACAAAAAGTAGTAGCACTCTCGAGCGCAGAAGCTGAGTTTAGAGGAATTGCTAAAGGATTGGCTGAGGTACTTTGGCTACGAAAGCTATTAATGGAAATTGGATTCCCTGTTGAAGGTGCTTGTCAGTTGAAGTGTGATAACAAAGCGGCAATTAGCATATCTGAAAATCCAATACAACATGACCGCACCAAACACGTAGAAATTGATAGACACTTCATCAAAGAAAAAATAGAAAACGGAATCATAAGTCTTCCATTTGTGAGATCAGAAGAACAACTTGCAGATATCCTGACTAAAGCAGTCCCGGTATGAATGTTCAATGAAGCGCTTTCCAAGTTGAGTGTCTGCGATCCGACGACTCAACTTGAGAGGGAATGATACAAAACAAAGAAGGAAATAGAATAAGCAAACATAATTGATAGAAAGCAAAGAAGGAAGTAGAATTACTCAATAGCAAACATAACCCTTATAATTATGTATATTATAGTTAATACATTACCATAAAACTACATGTAAATCATATATAAATAGGTGATTATACAACTGAAAAACACAAGAAATTAAGAAAGCAATTTTTATTCTAACAAATAATCTCCTATTTCTAACATCAAACTCATTCGAGAAAACAATTTGAAAACCTAGAATTGCAAAACCCATTCAAGAACTCTAAAATCGAAGTCGGTTGACGAAGAAGAGGAACAATTGTGAAGCAGCTCGGGTCTACGATAATGCTTGGAAACTCTTGAATCAGAATTGCTAAGATTGGAAAAATTTGAAGGCCTTAAGGTAAATCCTTAATTCATTACTTACTTTCTATAAGCTTAGAAATTTATGTTTGATAGAGGTTAAGTTGCTGCATCTAATTTGTCGTGTTGAAGCTTGCTGGTTAGTTTTTATTGCCTTTGCTTGAAACATTTTCTTAAAACCCACAAGATGATCGACAGCTGGGATCAACTACATGTGGGGTTTGCGGAGTAAGACAATTTGACGAAGGAGGCGTTTGTTTGGCAAGCTTCTTCGATGTGATCAAAGGATTTTCCTCACGAGGCCGCCATTGCGTGTATTAATCCAAAAGACAGTAGAGGAGTTGATACTGGGGATGAACTGAGGAGCTAGAGTAGCCGTTGTTATTGTGGTAGTTGTGTGGTGGTGCTGTGGTGGAGCGTGAAAGGGGCCAAAACTAAACCCATATTTGGACTCCTTGTGACAGAATCCTCGATTTGGTGTATCATTTGTTGTTTTTCGTGTTAAAAGTGAACGTGGGTGGTTGGATTTGGCGTATCATTTATTGTTTTTCCTGCTGGAAGTGAAGGTGAGTGGTTGGATTTGGTGTATCATTTGTTAGTTTTCGTGATGAAAGTGAAGATAAGTGGTCGGGGACTGGCCTGCAGTGGTACATTCAATATGGCCAGAGTTCATCTTCAATAACATCTTAGTACTATTTTGTAGACTAATTTAATAACTTTACCCACTTTCAATTTTGATCTATCTTATTTTAAATTTTATTTAATTTTGGACGAATTTAAAGTGAATGATTAAAAAAAATGCAAAAGTTCATTATATTTTATACAGTTTAAATTAGAGTGAATATCCAAATATTTTAGAAAGTTAAGAGTGAAAAACTGCATTACAAATTCTATTAAAACTAGGGCTACTGGGATTGAATTAATAAAAAAATTTTTGCCAATGCAAATAAATTAATAACGAGTTTAGTTAACCTGAAACAGTAAGAAGATTCAAATACTACATCAACCAGTCCAGTACTATACAGTTACAGAACAATCAACTTTTTCCCATGATCGGACCACAGATCATAGTTTTCGGACAATGATGCGGCGCTCATGCTTGTACTCAATCTCATCCCTTTGATGCATAACTACAAGAGCTCTCCTCACCTGTCATATCATAAAAAAGTAACATCCATCATTCCGACACTCGTACACAAATTTAAAATCACAAACACCACCCTACTATTTTCATTCATAGGCCCAGGCCACCCGTCTTCCTAACTTAATCATATCATAATCATAAATATGTTATTTTAAAGAACAATATTTATTTATAAATTAAAATCATGAGTGTAACCACATTTCTGAATCAGCTTTCTGTTTCCTTTCCTAATATTGGACTCCTTCAAGTTGTTATTTATATTAGTAAGAATGTAGCAAATTATATTCTAAACGACAAGCCACTATCTGAATCTAAAAATAAATATTAAATGATACATCACTTCTGCTAAATACTCACAATCGATTCATTCACCCCTGCTCTAGTAAGTTCATCAATCAGCTTTCTTTCTGATATGCGCATACCAATTCCTATTCTTCTTTTTATCTGAGTTTCTGCTTGCTGTTATATGATAGATTAGAGAATTAGAATGAAATTTATAATCTGCAAGAACCAGAAGGTCGGGAAAAGGATACAGAATTCTGATAATCGACAAGAGGAAATAAGAAATAATTGAACCTTTATTTCGGGAGTAAGAGTCACTTGTTGATTTATGCCAGATTGTGCTGCTTCAATAGTCGAAACCTTGAAAAGATTTACTGCTTCCACAACATCTGCCTCAGTAGCAACATGGGACCTAATTTAAAGTTGATTACAGCATGAAAAAATCAGTTACATAAAGACACAATATGGAAAAAAATAAGAAGGCAGATGAATTCATGTGTTGCTTTCAAAGTATGTTTATGTCAAAATTATGAACACAACATATGTAATTCTTATACTTCTGTTGCATGAGAACTTTTGGATTTGGATTAAGAGTGGGAAGAGGAAAAATTTGGATTATTCAATATCCAACAAGCAGTTACTGATGCATGTCATCTAGCTAAAGCTACTGAAAAAAGCTACAGAAATGCAATTCAGATTGTTCAATTACATCACCGGTCCTAACACAGAAGACCGAGTTCAGTACACTTCATATCTATCCTCATGGTTCTTGACTACATAATCATTTAGTACATTACGAGTAATACTTATACTTACAGTTTCATTTTAGCAAGAGCCTCACTCAACCTTATGATAGCTTCAAGTTGCCTCACAGTAATGGGTACTGCAGCAGTCCCCCCAGTTTCATTTGCCTGCCTCCTCATGTCCTGAACAAACAGCCATATTGACAGCAAGCTTTAGTTGATATAGATTAAATAGCAGTATTGGTGAATGCATATGATCTTTAATAGTACAGTCAACGATGTGTCTCATCTCCATCTCGTATGTGTGTTTAGCAAACTCTAAAAGGCAGGTCCTGGATCTTGCTTAGTGTAGATAAGTGCAATGTTAAACCAATGAAAAACACAGGGCTGTAAGAATAGAGGAAAAGCAATCATGATTTATAATTCACTGTTGCAGGAAATGCAAGGCAATTTAGCCAAGTAACAGAATGTCTCTGGGGTTCAACTAAGCCAGCAGTCAGTAACATGGTAACTTGAAATTCTTAATATCAAGAGCTCAAGAAATTCAATTTTACAGGATTCATATGCAGAAATTTTCCAGTTTTATCCAACTTTCTCCTATTGTTGTCAATTGAGATCTCTAAATGAATTTAGAATTCGATGGACACAAATACAATTGTTTTTTTGTGAACCAAATACCAAACTGGTCAACTATGAGCTTAACAAAGTTATGTGGATTTCAGACAGAATAGAATTAATGAATTGTCTAAAGTCTGCTATATTAAAGTAGGTAACAGTACCTGTCTGAATCTGACATACTCATTCTGCAGTCTGTTGGAAGCAGATTCTGACAGACGGGGATGACACTCAGTACGACAATACTGTATATATCTGCAGCAGCATTTATCATCCCATCAATATTCTACAAATATAGGAGACTACAAGACCAAGTTGTTTCATAGTGCATATACCTCTTCAGCCAGTTCTCTTCTTTCGAGACCCTACTATCAGTAGCAGCAGAGTCAGCAGATGCATGAACCTTTATTATATGGCTAGCTATGATCTGCAGTAGAAAAATCTTAATTCAAGCGGTTTGCATATATATTACTATAGTGTACTGCGAAAGGAACACCATTTTTATTCCAAGATGAAGCAGTACTAGTAAACAAACAATTCTTTTTTCTGGAAAAAAATACTGGGAAATGTGATAAATCTTTTACATCTTTTAATACAAAGGCTTAAAAATGGAATCATAGTATTTACTTCAGTCTTGATTCTAAAACAAGTTAGATGGGCTCAAAAGTTATAAATTACCTTATCCCGACTGTAGTCTCTTCTATCTTTCACAATGAAGATCAAGTCAAACCTAGAAAGAATTGTCGTCTGTAAATCAATATTTTCCTGCGCAGTCTGAGAGGTGCACAATTTTTTAGCTTCTCACTAAGAATCACCGATTATGCATTAAATAACTTGATTAATGTGAAACAGGAAATATTGCTGCTGACCTTGAGATCATCGTAACGTCCTGATGGAGGATTGGCAGCTGCAAGCACTGATGTTCTAGAATTGAGAACAGTTGTTATTCCAGCTTTTGCAATGGATATTGTTTGCTGCTCCATAGCTTCATGAATCGCAACTCTGGGCCACACAATCATAGTGTCAATTCTATAGAAAGGAGATATGACAAGGGTCTAGCTATTGTAGTTTAAATCAATAAAAAGGAGATACAGCAAAGAGACTTTCTCTCGGGTTTAATTTACCTATCCTCTGGCCTCATTTTATCAAACTCGTCTATACAGACAACACCTCCGTCTGCCAAAACCATTGCTCCTCCTTCAAGATAAAATTCACGCTGAATCAAGGATAGGAAGTCAGATAGCTTTCATGCTTGGCTGATAAATAAAACTGTGACCATCCATTAAGCAACAGATGAAATGATACTGTATTCACACCAAAGAAATCAAGAAATTACCGAGCTGCTATCTCGAATCACAGAAGCTGTAAGACCAGCAGCTGAGGAACCCTTTCCAGAGGTGTAAACAGCAATAGGAGCAGTCTTCTCAACAAACTTCAGAAACTTTACAAACAAATAGTTACAAAATCAGAAAGTACTCACCACCATAGAAGTGAGAATAATATTTGGATGTAAATTTATCAAACGTAAAGAAAATGCAAAGCATATGTAGATTTAGAAAGATCACTCAAGCATATACATGCACGAGAAAGCAAGGGAAGGCTCTGCGTATTAACTGCAAAAGAGCTGTCAAATCAACTGATAGCGCCATGGAATAAAAGCAAACCTGTGACTTGGCAGTAGATGGATCACCCAAAAGCAGCACATTTATATCACCTCTTAGCTTCACTCCATCAGGCAAATTCTACAATTTGGAAAAAATTAGAAGATACATAAAAAAACAAAAATCAGCCGTCACCATAGGAAAAAATTTCAATACGTACCTTTCTGGAACCTCCAAACAAAAGACAGGCAACAGCCTTCTTCACATTTTCTTCTCCAAATATAGATGGAGCAACCTTTGAGCATATGGCTTCATATGCATCTGTCCTTGAAGCAAATCTTTTGAATTCTTCTATCTGCATGCAACTCCCCACAAGTAAATAAAACAAAGAGAAATAAACACACAATATCTTATTTATCCCTATGCAACTGCAAAAAAAGCATTAACCATTTTAATTTAATAAACTCTGATCAAAATGCAAAAATATCTTAATATTCGTTTATGAAGGAGATGAATAATAATGGAAAATTGTCTGTTGATCTACTGCTACAATTTATCTAGCACAATAGCAAAAATAGATCTCTTCTCAATATTAATTACCAAGCAGAAATGAATGTGCAGTTCTATTCATGTTTTCAAAATTTTACCTCTTCTCGTGTGAAAGCCGTGTGACCCTGGGAGTTGGCCTCATTTATTTCCTCTATTCCTACAACTCGGATATAAGGCTGTCTAACAGCAACTGCTCCCCTGTGGCTGTGCAGAGCAAATAGTTCCCTAAATCACATAATCTAGAAATAAGAGACCAGCACATTCTCAAAAAATGGAATGACTCGTACTTGTTGGATGAATTGGCTGCTTGAAAGATGCTGTAAATCCCTATAATTGTTAATCTTGTTCCAGGCACAATCCTTTGGACAAGATGACGATCTACTGATAGAAGCATGTTCCTAGGAAGCTCTCCAGTCGGCACATCCTTCGAAAACCACGAAGCTCTCAAGAATTATAAATTTTTCACTTTATGGCTATTTCAATTCAGTCACAGTAAGATAAGATAATTACCTCAGGATTCTCCTGCAGTTTCAAGGTTTGTTGATCAACGTACCTACTCTTGTCCGGAACAACCATCCAAGGGTCAATTGGGCAAGGTTCTTCCCCAAGCTTCACAAGTTTCAATTAGATAATCAAATTGGGGATCATAAAGCAGAAACCATGCAAAATTGTAACTGAAACGTTTCAAAATAAACCAAACCTGAGGAATATGATCGCAGGAACGAGGCACTATTGCCCCTCCAAGGCCAGGACGGCAAGGAACTTCCTTAGTACTCTGGCAATTCTTGCATACTAAGCTCACGTAAGTTGCCTTCGCCTTGACTCTTGAAGCAGCTATAGTGATCCCAGCTATTTTAATCAGTTTTGAGATATATTGAGCCTGCAAATGAATATAAAACTGAATAGTACAAACAACCTAGTCGACCAGTAAAACCACAAAGAGGGAAAATGAATACAAACCCCGAGGGATCGCATAGAAACTGGATCCTCCTTAGAACTCAATAAGATCTGCACTTCTCGAACCTCCGGTTCCTTCATTTCTCCACTTTCCGCCTGCTCCTTCAATCTCAAGCTGCGTAGAACCTCCACAGCTGCCGTCTCAAACTACGCGCACAAAACCGAAAAAATCAGATAACAAATTAAAATGACAACACATTTAATCGTATATCATACCAATGGGAGGTAGTCAGCGGGGGAGGAGCGAAGGAGAGAGGGAAGCTCTGCATCGAAGGCGAGAAGATCCTCGAGATGGACAAGAAGAGACTTGGGATTGTGAACGAGACTCTCGCGGTAAGGGAAGACGTTTTTCTTGCTCTCAAAATTTCTGATAAATTCCTTGTATTTCTGGAGGATGGTGTGGCGATTGGGAGCGGCGGTGGCGGCACCATCGGAACTTGATTGAGGAAACTGCGCCTGGTCGCTGTAGTAGACAGCTCCTTCGTCCCAACCAGACATCGTTTCTGGATCTGTTCTAATCTTCTATTTCTCTTCTCTTTCTACCTCTACAATGATAGCTCTTGCAGGTTAAGGGAATGTGTGAGGGAGGTTGGAGGACAAAGGATTTTGTGACCTCGCTGGGATTTTGGAGGGAAACTTTGGCGCGAATGAAGTGGATGCTCCTTGGCACGTGCGTGTTGGTCTACCAGTTTGCTTGACTTTTTTTTTACATGTTCAGTCAATTACAAATTTAGTATCTTATCTTTTTAAAATTATCTATTTTGGTTGCTCACCTTTAAATTTTTTCAATTTAGTGTTTAAACCTTACATATGTGGTGTATTTTGATGACTTGCTTGCCAGAATATTAAGTAGGAAGTACAAATTTTAATGAAGATTCCAGCTACATAGATAGTTGGATGACAGTAATGAAGGTATTTTTGGAGTACTCTTGCTAGGATCGATCTTTAATATACTAGTTGCGGTCAAAAGTGGAGAAATCGAATAATATTCTTGTTGACGCTTGATTTTTGTCCCCGAAAAATAACCAATGATAATCAATGTTCCGAGCTTGAGATATCTAGAATTTCAATCAACTCGATTTTTCTCTTCTCAAGAATATTTTTTCAATGTTTCAATCCTTGATGCATTTTAAGAAAATTCTCAAAATTTCCTTTCTTTTTACAAAAAATATATAAATATATATTTTTCGGTGCGTTTTTGTTTTTCAATTTGCAAAAAAAAAAAAATGTAAAAAGAATTTAAAGTAAATAATTTTTGATTTTAATCTTAAATGTCAATTTTAAGATTAAAATGGCAAATGTTTTACTCTTTATTTTTAATTGATTTTGATTTCGATTTTTACTTGTAGTGTGTTTTAAGATTTTAATTATTTATTAATTAAAAAAATTAATTAAAAGGGGTAATTGGGAAAATTTGGAGAACAATAGAAAAAAGGATTAAATTGAAGAGAAATAAAAGAAGTTAGGAAGAATTGGAAGGAAAGAAGGGAAGGAGGGGTCTGATTGAAAACGGAACTAAAGAACTGGGGAGGAAAATAGAAATAGTTGAAAGATTAAGGAAGGGGCGCCTGTAAGGACCGAAACGACGTCGTTTCATTTAGAAGGAAAACGCATCTGGCAGATAAGCTAAACGACGTCGTTTCGTCCTTTAACGAAACGACGCTGTTTCATCCCAACAGAAAACAAAAAAAAATAAAAGAAATCAGATAGAATGAAGGTTGAACAGAGACGAACGAAAACAGATTGAAAGAGAGGAAAACGAAATCAAACGAAAACAGTATGAACCCTAAACAAGGAAGTTGGAAACCGAATTAGAGATTGAACCAGAAAGGAATAGAAAAAGGAAGAGAGAGGAGAGAGGGTGTCCTTCGACAGCCCGACGAGTGATGGAGACAGAAGGCGGAAAGCAAACCTGAAGGGAAAAGGAAGAGACGGAAGAAGACTGAAAGGGATGGAAGAGCGGCGATGGACGTGAGCCAGAGAGGCACTCGAAGGCTTCCTTTGAAAAGGGAAGTTCTGGAGCAGAAAGGGGGGGGGGGATTTTTTGAAGAAAAATCAGAGAGAGAGAGAGAACAGAGAAAAGTGGGGAGCTTTCTGGGAAAAGAAACTGTAAGTTCTCTATAGATGAGATTTCTAGGGTTCAGATTTCAATTTGGGGACTAAGGTTCTTTCTGTAACAATTAGGGATTTCTGTGTTCAATTTGGAGATTTTAAAGTTAGGGATTTCGTTTTAAAATTGGGGATTTTTCTCAAAATTAGAATTAGGGATTTCTGTCTTTCATCTTTGATTTCAAAATCATTGTAAAGAAGAACTTTGATGCTGTAAAGACTCTGGATAATCTCAATAAAAGCTTGGACGGTTTCTGAGGTACTTTTCTGATTTTAACTTCATTTTTCTTTATTCTTTTCTGTTTCTATTTCAATTTGAACATGAATGGAATCTGTTGGGAGCCAGACTGAATTCTGGCCGTAGCTGCCTGTATGGTTGATCTTCATTTCTATTTGCTTCTATCTGAGATACATGCCTAGGATCTTTAGCCTCTGTTTGAACTAGTGAGTCTCTAATTCTGAGTTTGAATGCTGCTGGAACCATACTATTGATATCTCTTGTTTGATTCTATTGTGTGATGATTTTTCCATTTGCAAAAACTGTCATTTTTGTTGTTTCCTAAATTCAGAAAAGATCAGAGTGATGTTGTCGTTTATCAGTTGTATTGCATTCTATTGTGGATGGTTGCTGAAGTAAGTTGGCATTCTAAAATACTCTTTGAAATATCTGTTCATTGATTTGCCTTTCTGTTTTGAGTCTAGATGATGAATGTTTCTGAATTCAACTGCATGCATACCTGTTGTCTCTAATCACTTGCTTGTTTGCCAACTATGTTTCAGTTTACAAAAGGAACTGATTTAGGTCAGTCTATTACTGCTGCCCAGTTGTTTTAAATTTCTGCCTGTAACACCCCTAACCTAAAACTTACGTCATTTCGACGTCATTTCCGCATTTCATGCATTTTCATTTAAGTGTATCCGAAAATAACGTGCTAAATGACATTAATATGAAATAATTTGAATGAGAAGTAATTTTAAATTAAATAAAATAGTTAATTAATAGAGGTTTTAAGTTCGGTTGCCGTCGAAAGGCGAAAAAGGCACCGATTAGGGTTTTCGGTTCGCGCGATCGAAAAATATCAAAAACGCGCTTTATTTATAGAAAATGAATTTAATGTGATTTTATATGTTTTCATTTATGATTTAAAGGATTTTGGAATAAAAAATTTATAGCGACGTCGTTCGGTTTCGGTTCCGCGAACTATCGGGGTTTCGGTTCGGTTTAGAGCACCGATCGAACCGCGGAAAAATTTCCGGTCTCCGATTTTTACGAAAATTTATACACATGTTCAATGATTTATTTTAACGCCGGAAACAAAATTTTAGCTTAAACCGAATTAGTTTGATAGGTTAAATTTAAATTATATGAGTTATAGAAAGTGAAAAAAAAAAGGAAGAGAAAGAATTAGGGTTATTATATGTATAAGTTTAATGATATAATATAGTGAGATATTTTGAATGAATAGGGGAAATATTTGAGTTTGTGGACAAGAGATGTTCACATTTTGGCTGAAGTGAAAAGGGGAAAGAAAGAAGCTGAGTAAAAGAAAACAAACGAGAAAGGAGAAAGAAGAAGAGAGAAAAAAAAAAAGAGAGAAAGAAGAAGAGAAAGAGGGAGAAAGAAGAAAAACGGAAAGAAACCCTCACACCAACCTAATCCCCTTAGCTTATGGATACATTTTAGTTGTTAGGAAGTGAGAAAAAGGAAGCAAAGGTGGCTAGTTTGAAAGAAAAAGGGAGAAAACGAGAAGAAGAAGAAGAGAAGGAAGAGAGAGAAAATAGGAGAGAGAAAATGAAAATGGGTAGGATCTTCTTCATCTAAATCGTTCATCTTGTTCCTAGGAAGGGTTTCAGTTGATTGGAAGAGAGAAAATGAGAAGTGGAAGGCTG
>CANUEY010363618.1:0-19288 GCA_948099555.1 Croton setiger
AACCTAAAAACATAACAAAAACAATTAAATGGAAGACTTACCAATTTTTCCTTGATTTTTCCTTCTTTTCTTCCTTTTCTCCTTTCTTTCCCTTTCTCACTTTGTTTTTCTTTCTTCTCTAACTAAAACCAGCACTAAACTCAATTTTTCCACCTCTTAAAACATCCCTCCAGACGTGCCAACATCACTATATAGCCAGCAGCTGGTTGCTTAATTCACTTTACATAATTATCTAATATAACCATATTTATCCTTAAGTAAATACATGTATATACCTTTATTTACTTCATCCATTTTCAATACCCTTTAATTCCAGCCCCCAAATCACTCCAGCACCAGCTTAAAAATTGTTTTTGATGTCAAAATAAACAGTATAACACGTGTATGAAATTTCGTAAAAATCGGAATCCGAAAATTTATCGCGGTTCGGTCGGTACCCTAAACCGAGTCCGAAGCTCGACGATTTTTACGGAACTAAAACCGTACGACTTCGTCATATAATTTTGGTCCAAAAACTCTTTAAAACATGTTAATAATCATATCTCAAAATATCAAGGTCATTTGGTTCATATTTGACGCGTTTTCGGCATTTTCCGATCGCGCAGGTCCGAAAATCCTAATTAGCTCCGTTTGTGTCTTTCGACGGCAAACGAGCCTATAAAATAACTTGTTTCTCTTATTCAAATCATTTATCATCAAATATAATTCATATAATCCATATTTAACTTATTAATCACATTATATCATGGTGCATTTTAATGAAAATGCATAAAATGCATGAAATGACGTCGGTTTCACGTAGGGTTTGGTTCGGGGTGTCACATGCATGGTGGACGTCATTGCATTACATGTAGCGTTTTAATATGTTAGTAATGCCTATGTGTTAGTGTTGTTCATATACTAGATTTCCATGGAGTCTTATAGCATAGACGTTCTTTTGTGACATAATAAGAATTTTATAAAAAAAAAATGGCATGTTTTATGACATAGGGCTATAAGTTAGATTGTTAAATTTTTTATTTAAATAAGAATTTTATAAAAAAAAGGGCACGTTTTATGACATAGGGTTATAAGTTAGGTTGTTACAATATATGTTATTTTCCCAAAGCTCCCTATAAGTAAATCTATCTATATATATATAATATAACAAGGTTGTGATCTAATTATGGAATCTATTTAGTGATTTTTATTTTTAAATACTAATAAATTAAATTAAATTAAATTAAATTAAATTAAATTAAATTAAATGATTGAACTAAATACCCTAAAATCACTTAGAATTATATTTAATATTCTAAACAAATTTTCATATTAATTTAAAATCATTTAAAATTTGAATTTCAAAGAATGAAGGATCCAAAAAATTAATCATTTACATTTAAATTCAAATAATTTTTTTACAAAATCAAACCATGTAATAGAGAAAAAGGGAATAAATTAAAATGTATTAATATTTTTCACACTGGCTCTAAAAATAAAATCATTCCATTTAAAAAATCAAATACTCACTAAATTAAAAATTTCAACAAAAATTTAATTAAATTAATAAATTATATTTTTTATTATTAAAATTTTCATATACTTAAGTTAATAATTCAAATTTATAGTGACTTATATTTTATTATATATACATAAAATATTAAAAATAATTAATAAAAAGTTGAATTTGGTTATGTATTAAAATAAAATTATATTCATGTTAATTAGCAATGTATGTAGGGATGAAAGTAGAGTTATTTTTTTGTGGGTATCCAACTCATAAAAATTTATATGGGATGAGTTTGAATATTTATTTAGCGGGATTGGTATGAGTATGAGTGTTAAAATTGAAAAAATCATAGTATTTTTTAAACATGAAATTTTATTATATATGAAATAGAATATGATGAAAATCAACTATTTTCATAAAATAAAAAAATTCGTTTTCAAATTTATCATCTTTCTTTTAATTCTTAATAAATATTATTAATTTGCTTGAAAAGTAAAAATTTTCAATTAGTTTAATCAATTTGAGGGATTTAATTACCCAAAATAATATTTGAAATGTGATTTAGTTTGTGTTAAATGATGGAAAATATTAGTTTTTAACAAAGATAAAACGATATTATTTAAGTTGTTTCATTAAATTTATGATTTTGAAATGTATTTAATTAATATTATCTTTCAGTGCATAATTTAAGTTTTTTTTTCTTTTATTTGATCACTCTATCTTTAATATGATGACTCTAATTTATACAATATTGAACCATAATTGTAATATTACTTGTGTATGTAAAAGATATTAAACGTTATGATTAAAGAGTATACATATGAGCTAGCTATCAAAAATTAATATTAAATTAGAAAATAATTTTCATCTAAAATAATAAAATTAGAAAATATAAAAAAGGTGTTAATACAATTTTCCATTAATTGGAATTTCAAATATATTTACACATAAATACTTTTGAACCGCAAATATTAATTTATTTTTAAAGATAATAGCTAATTTTAAGATAATAAATATGTTAAATTTTGATAATTTTATTACATATTAGTTATACACTATGTATTTATAAAAGTGGAGTGATTTTCTGTAAATATCCGACCAATAAATATTTTTATAGGATGAGTTTAAATATTTATTTAGCGAGTTAATATGAGTATGAATATTAAAATCTGTAAGTTTAGGTTGAGTGAAATGTTTTAAATTACAAATATTGAATATCCGCATAAATGAGTATAGTTAGAAAAATATGTAGATTGATAATGGAGTTTTCAATAAAAAATAAAAAAAAAATATATTTTTTCTTTTAAAGTAATGTTAGTTCCATTTTATATTTAAATAATATACAAATTTTATTTACATATGAATGTTGTATAAATTTTTTTTCATGTGTATTTTTAATTATTATATTAAATATAACAAATATAATTGAATTTTTATGAGTATTTGACTATCAAACTCATTTATTTTTTGGGTTTATTTGGAATGTGTGTGGGCAATAAAAATTTGCTCGGATATTTTAAAAGAAATATTTCATGGGTTTGATGTGGGTATGAATATTAAAATTTTAAAAAAATTAGACTTGGATATTAAAAAAATATTCAGTATTTAACCAACTTCCATCCCTATGTATTAAAAATAGATCTAACTATATACTATTGGATAATAGTTGAAAATATACAAACAATTCAGATTGAATATAAATAGAATAAATTTAATGTTTATTATCGGTTTCAATATGAAATTTGTTTAACTATATTTTATATTAATACAACACATATATTAGGAAAGTTTATACTAATTAATTATTAGATTTTAATCTAATTATTAAAGATGTGTCCATATTCAAAATTTTTTTAATAATTACAATGAAAAATAAAAAAAATTCATTATTTTAAGAATTTCATAAAAATAATTTAAATTAATTATATTTATTTGGAACTGATCGTCCCAAATATTAAGTAATTTGTTTGGTTAATATTATTATATTTATACCACAAGCTATTATGAATATTGGTCTATCATTATAGAAATAAATTATTTGATTTATTTTCATATTTTAAATATCAAATTGAGCATAATTATTTTTATTATTATTATCATGACAAAATAAAAAAATAAATTTTTAATTTACAAAAATTTCATATAAATAAGTTAAATAATTAACTAATAATAAATTTTATCTGATACTTTAAAAATAATAAAAAATACTATAAGATTTTAATTTTATTATTAAGGATATATATGAATGGTATATTATTTTAGAAATAAATGATTTGATTTATCTTATTTATTTTAAATAAAAAATTTATTATTATTATTATTATTATTATTATTATTATTATTGTTATTATTATTATTATTATTATTAATAATTAGCTATGTACATAGGATGATATGTAGATGATTTTTTTTATGATTTTTAATAAATATTGTTATTTACAATAGACATCATAATAATATTTTTTATTCCAGGTGTATGCCGCATGATTGTCTCATCAAATCAGAAAAATTAGGATTTCAATCAAAAGTATCTAATTGTTATAATTTTTGAAATCAGTCCATGTTTATCTTACAAATTGAAAGTAATGAAAATTAGTTTTAAAATAAGAAACAAACTCGGCCACCATTATCATTTAAGTTTAGAAATAAGGTTAGTTGGAGTTAAGTTTTACTAACCTATTTCCATTAGAGAGAAACATCCATTAAAGTTCAAAAATTTATATCAAATTTTAGTTAGATTAAAAAAAATATTTTAATTTTTAAAATAAAAATTTATTGAAAATTTAGATATTTTCTTTGATAATATTGCAATATATCGAGTTACTGAAAGTTGAGAAAAATTTGGTTCAAATAGAATATATACTTACACATATTATTTTTATTTATGATTTACTGCACAATGCGCGGTAAAATAATAGTTTAAAATTATAAAGTAAATTATAAAGTAAAAATTGCTGAAATAGAAAATGTCGACCCTAAATGAAATTAGCCCCAAATAATTTGGATCTGTTGGGTGTGGACAAGTAAACCGACACCACCTACACTAAATGGCAGCACGAAAGCCCTACTAGGGTTTATTAAGTTGCTTTATGTTTTGCCTGCGACGACATGATGACAACGATGAATACGCATTTTTGCTATACCCACTCCGCGGTTTTAGCTTCCGGTGCGGAACAAGTAAAAAAAGGTTTATCAACTTTACATCTGGCACTCCTTGGTATAAAAGAGAGGCAACCTACCTACACTAGAGTTTTGCGTCTGCTCAGCTTTTCATCACTGTCCTGTGTCTCTTTTTGGTCTTAACCGTTCTGTAATCTTCTCGCTCCTCTTTTATATTGTTATTATTAGTCTTATTATTATTATTATTATTATTATTATTATTAAACCTTCAAAACCCTAATCTCTCCTTCCCATTGTCTCTATCTGTTGCTGGACATTCCTCTACCAATTTTCAATTGATTGATGGTGATGGCGGAGTGCGAGGCGGGTGATGATCAGAAGGAAGTTAGTAGCGGTGGTCCTAAGTCGCCGTGGAAGACTCCTGTGGTGGCTGATGCTCCGGTCATGGGAGCCGAATCTTGGCCTGCTCTTGCTGACGCGCAGCATCAGCAGCAACGCTCTAAGGCTAGTGATGCTCCCATAAAGCCAACTGCTACATCTGGTTCACAAGTAAGGAATTTTTCGGTTCTGTTATACATTTGTGTCTAAATTATTTTTATATTCAACTAAAGTTGCACGGATTTTAACTTCCGTGTTGGAGTATTTTTCTTGCCTATTAATGATATACTTACTTCAACTAATTTGTTATTGCACCATTGCATATAATGTGTGAAGCATCTGATATATAATTTTATTTGATTTCTATTAAATATTGCATATAGATGGGCTAGTGAAGGTGGTTAGAAGGTGAAATGTGTGTGAAGGATAACTTGGGACATGTCATATATAGTATATAGTTGAAAGGCTTGAATATTGAGTTGATAAATTATGTAAATGTAGACTTTGAATATAAGATGCATATGTTGCAGGAAGATGTAAGGTACAGTTTCGATTGTTTGAATGATGATCAAACTTTTAGTCTAATGTTTTATTTTGAAGTAGCTGGAGATCAGAGGAAAAATAAAATATTTTTCTTCAAATTCATATAATTAGATAGAGTGCTGTTGTTAATCTCTAAAAAAAGTTTCTCGTTACTTTACTTTCCTTTCTACAGGATAATCGATGAGGAAATCTTTTTAGGGTTTGGTATTGTTACATAGGAAAGCGATTCTGGCTTCCTATAGAACTGGCAGTAAAAAAAATCATCATAAGTTAATGAAATTAATCACTAAGTTTGAATTTATTTATTTCTCTTTCCTTGACTGCATGATGAAGTCAAATAATGAAGATAGAAAAGCAGGGTCTATTAAAAAGAAGCAGAGAAAAGACAACTTCAAATAATCAATGGTAACTTATAAAACTCTGTTGTTCAGGAAATTCATCCTTTAGTTCTGAAGAGCTGGTTCAACTTTGAAATGGTTCAAATTTAGGAGTTGTAATCAATATGATTTCTTTAATGAAAAAATTATTTTTATTGGCAAATTAGACATATATTATATAGTTGCAGGGGAATAAATGAGGTGAGTGGAACTAGTTTTTGTTCTAATCCATCTTGGTATTGTGGCTTTTAATACAAGCCTTGAACTTGAATTGGCTCCAGCGCTTTCTTCAGTCTCATCTTGGAGACTTGGACAAGCCTCTAATGGGCTAACATTCAGCTTGACAATTCAAAAACAGATTGAAAGCCCTATTTTTTTTGAAGTATAACTATTACTACTACTTATTTATCTTTAGTTTGTTCAAGAAACCATTTTATTATAGATGTGGAAAATCATGAAAAGCATCCTTTACATGCCCAAGCCTGAGCTTTTCAAATAAAAAGAAGGGCCACCTTGTCCTTTTTTATATGAGATCCCTTATGCACCATCTTATTGCGTTTGTTATTGTTTTCATTTTATTTTCTGGTTTTTTTCCTTGACAGCATTTATGGCGAATATTTTTAGTACTCATTTTGGACATATGATCTATCATTTGGAACGTGTTGCACTTTGTTATAAACTAAAACTAAATTTATTTAACGTCCATGAGCCAGGAACTATTTTGATTGATTCACAGAGTGTGTTTTTGCTCTTAAGTCGAACTTTTTAGATGTTTTCGAACTTGGTGTTATTTATTTCTGATTTTAAGGAATTGCTTGCCTCTCGCCCCCACATTGTTGTTAAGTGGGTTAGAAGACAGGCTAATATAGGGGCACATAAGCTTGCTAGAGCCTCCTATAGACTTAGTTGTGTTCATCATTGGAACTCTGTTCTAGAATGTCTGCTGGAATATTTCTTTGAGATAATAATATTATTATTATTCTCTTTCAAAATAAATAAATTTATTGCAAAAACTATGGGTGAGTCTGCGATTTGTAAATGATCAATTTTATCTGAATTTAGGAGACTGAACAAATGGACATAAAGAAGCTGTGGATGAGTCAAAAACAATGTGTTTCACAAATCTAGAACTATAATAATTTAGTTTTCAATATAGATTATGGACAACTTATGTCATACCTGTTCATGAACTTCTGTGGTGCAAAAATGTATGGAGCTTCTTTCAATTTATTTTGGAAAAAGTTGCGTATGAAATATGACCGCTCATTCGTGAGAGGACAATTAATGCTAAGCCTGCCCCTCCAGCTCCAGTAAAAGTTCCACCAGTCGGTAGCCACAGCAAGGGATGAGGATGACAAAGACCCACATTTAGAGAAACTGAGTTCAGGCATCAACTCATCATTTTGATATTTCTTTTTTAAACGTTGGATTATATGTATAAACCTTTGCTTTCATCATGTACTTCTTTTAGACACTTATCAACACTATGTTAATGTACTTGTTTTATGGATTGATGATAAAAATTTCTTGGATGTTCAGGTTTGTTGTTGCATATTTTATTGTTGTAACCAAAATCTAGAATTTGAACATCGGATTACTGTTTGTTTGGTTATGAAATGTGATAATTAATTTGAGCATATAATTGTTATTGGTATTGATTAGGTAAAAAAAAAGTCAAACAAAAAAATCACAAATTTAGTGATGGAATCACTATCATCTTATGAGGTCTTCCCTTTCTTCCTCTCGAGGACCATGGATGGTATTTGATTTTAGCCATAGCAAAAGTGTAATTTCTGCTATCTATTCTAATTCTTTAAGTGCCTGTAACTCTTAATGTCAAAACCAAATGAATAAATTCAGAACTAGAAATTAACCTTTTTGGTGCGCGCCTTCAAAAGTTCTATGAAAAGACAGCAACTGACTTGTTTAACAAAAGTAGTGTTAGGAATCTCTCTATCTATCTAGAATGACTAGAAATTAGCCTTTTTGGTGTGCGCCTTCAAAAGTCTTACGAAAATACAGTAACTGACTTGTTTAACAAAAGTAGTGTCAACAGTCTATCTATCTTTCTTTCTCTCTCCCTCTCCCTCTTCCTCCCTCTCTGTATATATATGTGCGCATGTGCGTCTTTCAAGTTAATAATAATGAATTGTGAATAGCTTGTATTAATATCTATATCTATCTATCATGCTAACAATCTTCCTCTCCCTCTTCCTCCCTATCTGTATATATATGTGCACATGTGCGTCTTTTAAGTTAATAATAATGAATTGTGAATAGCATGTATTATTATCTATCTTGTTCATGGTTTCATAGTCATGTATCACTTTCACTAAATCGACCAAGATTTTTAACATGTAAGCCAGCAACATATTATTATTTACCGTTTTATTTGAAAGGGTAGGGTTGCATTTGGACCTTGCATCTTAAATGCAACAATGGTTGAGCCCATTCTTCCACATTCCTCGTTTCTCTCCAAAATGTTGCGGGTGGCCTCTCTGAAATTTTCTGTATTTCATGCCAATTTGTTTGCCCTTTTTAATCACAAAGGATATAATATTTATCATGCTTAATGTGGAGAGTATTATATTTTGCTAAAAATTTTAGTTGGTGTTCAGGTGTCAGCTGTGCAACAGAGGTCACAAGGTTCTGGAAACCATAATTCCTCACATAAATACTCAACATCAAGACATCAAAGAACAGGCTCTAAACGCAACCCAAATGGTGCACCTCTGTTTCCTGGACCTTTTCCTTACCAGCAACCGTCACTGCCACCTGTTTTTCATGCCATTGTACCACCACCACATTTTGCTGTTTCTGGATATGCATACCCACCTGGTTCTGCACCTTTTCCTACTGCTGAAACCCATTTGGTAAAATCTGGATCTGAGTCTTCCACTGTCCCACCTTTTGGTCCTCCTGTTAATGTCCAGCCTCCTCCAAGAGGGGATCCAAATACGTATGCTGTCAACTTTTCAAATAGAAGACCGAATGTGCAGGAATCTGGTGGTCCTATGAATCATGCTTGGCACCAATGTGCATTTGGTCCTCGAGATAACATCACTTTACAACAGGGAATGGGACCAAGGCCTCTAATTAGGCCCCCTTTCTTTGCCCCTGCTCCTGGCTTCATGGTTGGTCCAACTTTTCCTGGTAATATCCTGGTCCCCAATGTTGATTTCCCTTTTCTGTATGTGGGATTCAGTTCTGATGTGGGTAAATGAATGTTTTCTTCATCGTTCCTCTTGACTGTCTCTTTCTCTATCCCCTGCTCTTGCTCTTGTTCTTTGCTGTAAAAGTTAAATGCTGTTTGCCTGATCATAGAATCATACAGGACCTATATGCTATCTTCCTGTTGCACCTCCGGGCTCTTTTAGGGGAGGCCATCTGCCACACATTATGACATATCCTATGAGTCCAGGGTCTCCTGTGGTGCCCCAAGAAACACTGGTTTTGAGGGATAACATAATAAGACAGATAGATTATTATTTCAGGTAAATTCTTAGAAAAAAGATTGTATTATTTATGTGTACTGTCAACTGCAAGATGGAACCTCCAATTCTATTTTTCTCTCATCGGCTGTTAAAACTTTGCAATGAAGTTTTTTCTTTAGCTGGCTGGTTTCAGACTTTCTGTAGGGAACTGTTTTCCACCTCAATGTATATCTCGTTCTTGTTAGGACTGTTCAAAATCAGGTTCCACCCAATGAACCTGATTTGTAACTTCTTACTTTTACTGTAATTTAATTTTTTTTTTTTTTTTTAAATTGATATGTTGTGTCGGTTTGTTGTGATTCTTGTTGATATTGATATTTTCTTGGAATGCTATACACATGGAATGTGTTGGGTTGATAGGGTGGACCTGACTCCCTAGTTCTTGTTGATGCATAATCATTAATCTAGCTTGCTATTGGCTCACTAAGGATGTAGGAATAGTTTGTTGTGTGCTGGGTGCTAATTGAGGTCCTTGACAAAAATGAGATTGTTGATGAAATGCCAGTTGCAAGTCCAATGTATCATGTAATAGTCTTATTATGATAAAGGGTTGATGAATATCTTTTTCTTTGGCACCATGAGTTGAATGTGTGGAAGAAAATGGATCCGCACAGCTGGGGCTGATAATTGTTATAATTAAAATTACATTAGACTAGTTGGCTAATGTATGGGTCAGGATCCTCTAACCTTGAACTCCTTTAGTTGTTTTATTAATATTGATTCATTTCTTCTTCCTGCAGAATCCTATGCTTCAGTAATTATGTCTAGATCTGTGGGCTTGAAGCATTGATTCTTTGTAGCATATGCATATTTTCTGTTTACTGTTTACCTCTTTTTGGCAGTGATGAAAATCTGAAGACTGATCTTTACCTAATATCCTTGATGGATGAGCATGGATGGGTACCTATTTCCACTATTGCTGACTTTAACAGGGTATGTTTGGCATTCCAAACCCAATTAATCGTTTTGAAGCTTGATTTGATGGAACTTATCAAACCTGTATGGTATCACAGGTTAAGAAAATGACAACAGATATATCATTCATCCTTGATGCATTGCAAAGTTCAAATACAGTAGAAGTCCAGGTTTGTTTTCATTCTTATAAACTCCGTTTGGGTTCCTCACTCATTGCATATCCATGCTAGAATGAGGCCAGAATTTTGTGATGTGTTAGTTACATAAAAGTTTGAGAAGGTGGTTTGGGTGGTGATGGTCCTCATATTTTTTTACTAGTTCTGATGTCTTAAAATGTTCTACTTCTCTAGATTTTGTAAGAGAGAATCATCTAAGTGTTTCTGATTTAGTTGGTTTGAGGTAATGTTATTGAAAAAGAAGTTTTGAAGTCAGATTTGTTTTCTGCTTGGATCTCATCATCAACACTGTTTTGTCCTTGTTCTTTCTAATTAGAATTTGATTAATTGTCCATAATAAGTATATAAAAATGGATGGTGTTATCATAGATGTGAAATTTGCCAGTTTGTCCAATGTAGGAAATTAATTGTAGGTAACTAATATTGATGCCAACATTGCAGCCTTTGAATTGACTAACTTTTTTAATGTGTTAGCATGTGTCTACTTAGACACTTGTTATTTACCTATGTAATAGTTCAATTTTTTTTTTTTATTAAATTACATTTATTACCTTATATACAAAATTAATTATTGAAAAATATAAAAAAATTAGTATTGCTCAATTATATTTATAATAAAATAGTATTAATATGATTTGAATTTGATTAATAAATGATTAAATTTATTATTTTTATTAAAATGTAATTAATTAATATTTAAAATTGTATTCCTTATTAGAATATGATTTAAATATAATTTATTATTATGCTTAATTATATAGTTTTCTTTATTAGAATATAATTAAATAATAATTAAAATATACCTTATTAGGATATGATTTGCATTTCCTCACATTTATATAGACTATAGATAATATGACTAAAAATGTATGCATCATGGGATTAGTCTGTTTAATTCATATTTTGATCTCTTTCGTAATTTTCTAGACTCTAATCAGGCCACTTTGTGGGTTCCTTTGTTATTATCTTTCCATTTTCTTCCATGCAATGCAGTGGCCAACAATTTTTTATTTCCTCTAAGATTAAGTCTTCAATTTTCTCTCATTGAAAAATTTGAGATCTGAATTTGAATATTCTCTGCTTTACGTTATGTTCTTAATTTAAGTAAAATCTTGGGTCCTGGAAAAATGAAGATAGAAAGACATCAGGTTGCTTATTAGTTTTCTAAGCTGGGTAAAATATATTTGCCTTCGGCATGATAGGATTTAAGATTAAAGGTTGAATTTCTTCTCTTTCTTCAAATGTTAGGATATGGTGACTTTTGGTTGTCCACTGTCTTGAGGCTATGGTTTCTTATGTACTTCAAATGTACAATGCCTGCTTTTTATTTATAACTATGTATGGATGTGGTTTTGAGTATTTGGGGTTCCTGACTATCCTGGTTCTTTGATCAAAATAGTTTCCCCATCACTGTGATATTATGTCAATAGGGTGACAAGATTCGGAGACGTGTTGAGTGGTCAAAATGGATTCCTGCTTCCATGGAACATGCATCGTCATCAAAAGCTCTGACTTCTGAGTCCCAAGCAGAAACTGCTATCGAAGACAATGCAAGTGGTAACTCTGAAGAAAATATTGACTCTTCATCACATAATGTAGGTATTGTGGAGAACAGATTGTTGAATGGAGATGCTCCTGAACTTGCACACACTTGTAAAACAGAAGATGATAATGTGTATGTTCTGATCAATGCTGGAAAACAGGCAACCGAGGGGAGTGCAAATCCAAATGAAAAGTCATTTTCTGACCCTAAGCTTTTAGATCTTGATACCAGCGCTGCATATCATACTCGAGGAAGTGAGCCTGCAATTTCTTATCACCATAAGACTGGCTTAGAAATTTCATCCAATATGTCTGCACAGAATCTTGGTGATCTTTCTAATGATTTTGCTAACACTTTTATGCTCGACGAAGAGTTAGAGCTCGAGCAGAAAACACAGAAGAATGATGGCATTTCTACTGGAAGAAGGTATTACTCGTGCTCGCTTATTCGGCATACTATGATCCATATTGCTTGCTTGGTTATTTTGATTAGCTTAGTTTATGTTTCGATCATCAACAAACTTCTCGCTCTTCGTGTTTCACATTCAGTTGGCAGTATTCATTCATTTAACTTAATATTTGTATAGCTCATGGTGTTTGTATTCAACCAAGCTTTACAAATTATAGCATGTAAAGAACATCTGAGAAATACAAGTCCAGTATCTATGTTTTGACCATTTGATTGAAACTGTGTTTCAAAATACCGGTCCTTGCTGATTATCTCTGACCATCTGAGAAATACAAGTTGTTCAGTATCTAGTTTTGACCATTTGATTGAAACTGTGTTTCAAAATACCGGTCGTTGCTGATTATCTCCATCTCCTTGCAATGTGCAGGGGATATATTGAGAATATCTTCCAGATCTTTCTGAACTTTTTCTCACTATAGTAATGTTTACCTAGAAGAGCTTATAATTTATGCGATATAACATTTTTGGTTATTTCCTGTGCTCCATATTTATGTGTTTGCTGCTTACGACTTGCCCAGGATTGATGATGAAGAAGATGAAACTTTGGTCAATGATCCAGATGTTCAAAGACTTGTGATTGTTACTCAGGTAAATTTTGCAAGTAGTCAATTTAATTTTTTTGTGTGGGAGCAAGGTGTTAATTTTCATTTTTAATTTTTTTATCTTTCCATAGCATGCAATTTCAGTAATAAAAATGATCTATATCCACTTCAACCATAAGAAATGTACAAATATGTTGAGCATATTTGAATGCATCTTATTACTGTGATGGGGCACTTTTTTATCTTTTGTTTCTCTTCAATTAGACAAGCTACTCTTAAATGGACCACATGGTGAATAGAAGACAAATTAACCTTTCTCGTTCTTTTTTATTTGTGAACTTGTTTTTCTTTGGTTTCAATATCAATCCAGAAATCAATATTAACCTTTTATATGAGGCAAATATTGAGAATTCTCCCATCAAAATATTTTCTAGTTAGGCTTTTCTTCATATTATCTTCCTTTAGATAAATGTTGATAGGATTGCTTTCCAATGCAGTGGCATTTTTAAATATTAATTATGTATACTTTTAATGGTTTGTTTATGTTAATTAGTATGACTTAAAGTAATCAAATGTGCAGCCAATTCCCGCGATTAATGAGTAATCATCTACTTTTTTCATTCAAATATCAGAATTTGGTTACCAAGATATATAGGCGTTTTCAAGAGAAAAAAAAAAGAAAAAAAAATTCTATGGAATAAGTTTGTTTCTAGTTTCTTTTCTTTTCTATGGTATTGCGTTTATCATATCTTTTATCTATGGCTTCCCTCACCATCTTTGCTTGTGAAGGCATCGATGTTTATAGGAAATATTTTAATGAGTTTTGTCTATCTGGCCATGAGTTTGTCCAAATATTTATTTCCAGTCCTTGCTATTATACAGAATAGCCGAGCAACTGAAGGATTCAAAACTGGTGGTAAAGATCCAAAATGCATTTCCAAAGAGCTAGCTTCTGCAATTAATGATGGCCTCTATTTCTATGAACAGGTTGAGGCTTTTATTGTTCTATTGTGAATTTGTAAGAACTGTATACCAGAATAGGATTCCCTGTGGCGTTTCCTTAATCCCAGCACCTAATGATATCTAAACTCTGCTTTCTATGCCCAGGAGCTCAAAACTAAGCGATCTAATCGCAGAAAGAATAGTTCTAGTTTTGAGCACAGAGATGGGAACTGTAGAATTTCTGGTCCAGGGGTTTCAAATTCAAAGACTGGTGAAAATTCCACTGTGAGTGGTGGCCATGAAGAGTCTGGAAGTTCTCACAATACAAGGAAACAACATAAAGGTTTCTCGAAGCAGCAGTCGTCGCATAGGCAGCGATTCTTCTCTTGCAACTTCAGGAATCATGGTCCTGGACGTAATTCTTTTGGGGTCATATCAGAAAGTCCTCCAAGTAACTCAGTTGGATTTTTCTTTAGCTCTACGCCTCCTGAAAATAATGGGTCAGTATGAAATGATGTCTTTTAATGGATTTTTTTTTTTTTTTTTTTTTTTTTTTGCAATTTTACTATTTCTATTATTCTAATCTCGTGGTTAAAAGTAAATAAAATTGAAGTTAACCTAGTTTTGGGAGAAATGGTATGGTAGTAGTAACAAGTTTCAGCATTTAGTGATACCATGTACATATTTCCAAAAGATATATCCAAGATTGAGGTGTCTTTTTAAGTTTCAGAAAGCTAATATGTAGCTTAATCTCAATTGACAGTCCCAGGTCCTCAAAATTGAGTGTTTCACCGCATGCCAGTCATTTGGGCAGTAGTCCACCTGTGGGCTCAATCCCAAAGTCATTTCCACCATTTCAGCATCCAAGCCATCAATTGTTAGAAGAAAATGGTTTCAAACAGCAGAAGTAAGGCATTTTTGTATGGGTGGGTGTGTATCATGTATAAAAGTAATTTCTGAAAGTTTGCTCATTTTTGTGCTTTATTAAGGTATCTGAAGTTTCATAAACGTTGTCTAAGTGACAGAAAGAAAATGGGAGTTGGTTGCAGTGAGGTTTGTCCCTGAACTTGCTGAGCATATTTGGAAGGAAAATGAAGTTAATTGAAACATTAAAAAGTAACCATTGGGATTCTTGCTGTGTTTGACAACAATTTTCAAGTAGCTTTTAACATTTTTTAATCCAAAAAGTAACTCCTGCAGCTTTTAGGGTTTTGTAAATAGTTATTAAAAAAACTTGCAGTTACTCAAAACTTTGAACATGAGGTTTCTAACTTAGTACTGTAAAAAAAGCCGCTAAACAAACAGCATTTTTCCAATTTTCTCAGAATTATTTGCATATATTATTTCCTAAAAAGTAAAGAAGGCCTAAGTTTCTTAATCTATCTTATTATATTTTAGATTGAGGTAAATTGCAGCTTTAGAACACTTGTTTCATTATGATTCATTTTTCCTATTCCATTAGCATCTGCTGACATTTATTGGTTGTTTATATGTAACATTTATTGATTTTGATTTATATGGTTCAGTGCTCTCTTGTGTAAGTTATGGGATTTTGTCCTTCAGATTAGAACCATCAACTTTTCTTATTAGTTCGACTTTTTGTGCATTTTCATGCAGGAAATGAACACATTGTATAGATTTTGGTCATATTTCCTCAGAGATATGTTTGTTCCGTCTATGTATAATGAGTTCCGGAAATTAGCTATGGAAGATGCATCTGCAAATTATAACTATGGGATGGAATGTCTCTTCAGGTTCTATAGGTATTATTGATAATTTTGCTCACATTTTGAGTACTACTGTATCCAACCATCAATGTTCCTCGTCTTTTACATGGATATAGTTTTCATGTTCAACAGAAACACAGATACCAATATACTTGCTTGCAGTTGCATATGCTATTGTCGCTATTGTCGAGTACTTGACAATGTCAATTTGTTTCTTCTTAGTTACGGCTTGGAGAATAAATTCAGAGAGGATATATACAAGGATTTTGAAGAGCTTACTCTTGAGTTCTATCACAAAGGCAATATTTATGGACTTGAGAAATATTGGTAAAATTGTCCCAACCTTTTCTCTAACTCCATGATGCTGATTTAATTTTCCTCCTTGAATGTTTGATCATGTCACGCATGCTTGTTTTGCACATACAGATTCACACATTTATTGCTAGGGTATGCATCCAAAGATAGTTCAGAAAAAGGAAAACGACTGAATCAGTTACTGCTCAATAGATATATTTCTAAATTTTCTGATTTGGTCAAATGAGTGTTGAATTTAATTAAATACACTCTTGCACACACATGTATCCTCTTTTGCACTCATGGCAAGAGTATGTATCCAAAATAGTACAGTAAATTAAAATTATAGTAAAATGAAGAATTTAACGAAATATTCAAGTCCTATAAATCTAATAATTTCTGCTGATAATTATTGCTGAATAACTTGTTGTATTCTATTGCAAAAAATAAAATAAAATAAAATAAAATTTATAAATAAAAAAAAATAAAATTAAACAGAACAATGTTCATACCAAATGATTATTAGGAGAAAAGGGTTGATGATCCAAATTAGAAATCTTGGTAGGTCTTCTTTTTGTTGGATGTTGGGGTCGGTGTGAGGTACAGAACTTTGGGGGTGGGAGTTATACTGTGGTTGTTGGATAGATGGAAGGGTTGCAGTATGAGCTCCCTGATATAATCTGAGTGTTTTCTAATATAAATTTCAATCATATTTGTTAAATGAAATTATGAAGTTCGCCATTCAAATGGGATAACCAACAACTTTTACACAATGCCATAAGCTATGTACGGAGTTCACTTGTTGATATGTTTAGTTATCATGAAGAGAATGGCAATAAGAGTTCTCCTAGTCCTACAACAATTTATGGTTTCAAGTCCTAACATGATTGATTCTAGTAACGCTTCAAATTGTGCTGTTATTTACAGTAGCATTTCTTTAGTTTCATCTTTCAGGTATGGAGAATTGTGTTCCTATAGATATTATGTTGGTTATATCTTAAACTGTTGCATTTGCATATTAATATATGAAGATGCTACTCATATTGCTTGTTTTCACTTCAAATGTTGAGGAAAGACACTAGCAATGGTAATTGTGCTTGTGAATTAGATCTTGCTGTCAGTGGCTATGGTCATTGTGTTTGTGAATTAAATCTTGCTGTCAATGGTTGCTTCTATAACTAGAATTTCCGTCTACATGTTAGGGCATTCCACCATTACCGTGGGCTACGTGACCACAGAGATCCAATAAAGAAACATCCAGAATTGGATAGGTTGCTGAGGGAGGAGTACCGAAGCTTGGATGACTTCCGCACGAAATAGAATAATGTGAAAGAGAGAAGTCGTTAGCGGGTGGTGATGATCTTTTACTTGATGGTGGCGTCCTTCCAATTTTGAAAATATTAACTGTGATACAGATAAAGCAGGGAGTGTGACTAAGCCTATATTTTGTCAGAGTGACGAAAATTTGGTTTTTTGTATATTTTTAGGGGAATTGCCATTTATCATTTCTGTCAGGGCTGCTGACTGTTGAGTTTTTTCTTTTACTTCGTTTTTTTTTGCTTTTTGTACGCCCTTTTCCTTGCGAGGTTCTGGGTCTCGGTAACACTTCTTTGAGGATCGTCTGCAAGCTCAGAAATGGCCTGGTGATCTGCTGTTGCTCCAATTCCCCCCATCCCCATGTTGTATATAAAGTGAACCTGAATTACGGTATGAAAAAAATGAAGAAAAAATTGCTTTAGTTACGAAATTTAATAAATCAGATTGAGAATTAATTTCTTCTTTGATTCTTTTTCTATGGCAATTTCTTTTTTTTTTTTTTGGGTATTCAAATTTTGACGTTATTTCTTGGACATTGCTCAATCTGCAGTTTTTTGAACTACGGTACTACTCTGCAACTTTTTGTACTAAGTACAAAGACCTAGTCCCATAGCAGTACAAAATTTATAGATACGAAAGTATATTTCTCAAGCTATACATGCAATTTGAAGGACAAAGAAGAAATGAAAGAATGAGTTAGATTTTTGTTTGAATTTATAAGTACAATCTATGAGCACAGAAACCTAAGCTATATTTGCTGAAATTTTCACATAAATTAAAATTTCCATCGAGTACAATAATAACAAGAATCTAGAAAAATGCTAATGTTGACATGGTATAAGTACAAACCTTATTTTGCTGATATGGCTAGATAAAGGAATGCAATATGACATGAAAGGATTTGGAGCATTGTACATTTAGTGAATCATAATTAATTATCAAATTACACCACAATCAACAATCATGAAATTCGAAAATATTTCATTTGTCTCTATTTCATAATTCGAAAATATTTTGTCATTTGTCTTTTTTTTTACATAGGTTAATTTTTTTAATGAAAAATTACAATTTTTTTCATCCATTTTTACTAAGTTTACATTGTTTGTCCATGTATTTTTTAAAATAGATTTTTTCTCCATGTATGTTAGAAAACTTATATTATTTTATCATTTTTTGTTGAAAACGGTGACGAAAATTAAAAAGTCATGTCTTATTTGAATCGTTCATTGTCTTAATTACAAATATGACATTAATCTTGACTAAACAACACCAATATACTGGAAAAATTAAAATATCAATTAACTGATCTAATAATATTTTAGCATTTTCAGAAACTGTATGTTGTTTCACTCAAATTCATCGGATTTTTGCTCCATCGTCACTGTTTGAGAGGAACAACAAATACTAGGGTTGTGCATGTGTTTCGGAGCCCCAAACTTGAACATGGGACTGAAATGAACTGAAACAAGAACCGTTGGAACTATAATTGAATTTCTTAAAATGAGAGTCTCATTCCAGTTTCTTAATAGATATAATCCAGAACCAATTTTGGAACTGTGAAAAAAATTGAAATTGGTAATAAGAACCAATAATCCAATGAGATTACTAACGCCTAATTTTAAACTACTTTAGTTTAGACTAAAATTATGTGACTTAGCTTGTTTTTCTAACCTATGAATGTTTGTCTAGGCCTAAACTAAATAGCAGCAACCATTCTCTTATATTTACAAAGAAACCTTAACTCGTACCTTCCCATAAGGGTGAGCATTCGGTAACCGTTACCGATTACCGTTACCGAACGGTCGGTAATCGGTTAACCGATAGGTTTTTTACCACTACCATTACCGATACCGAATGGTGTCGGTTACCGAAATTTTTTAGTCTCACTACCGATTACCGATACCGATTACCGACGGTAATTTACCGATTACCGAATCTGTGAAAACCATTATAATTTCAAAAC
>CANUEY010363876.1:0-25221 GCA_948099555.1 Croton setiger
CTTTACTATTATTGCAAGGTCCAAAGCCATAATACCTAGTGTAAACCGGATTTGTTCGGACCAATCATCATAGTTTTGCCCATTGAATTTCACAACAGAGTTTGCAGATGCAAAGACATTTAATGAAGCTGCAAACATTTATACATGTTTACCTATTAGTGCTTTGAGTATTTAATACAGATTCAAATTCCTAAATACTTTACAGTATGCATTCAAGCAACCTTTGGGCAATACTTAAATACATACAAGCAATCATTGATGCTAAAATTTTATACACTTTAATAGATAATCACAACATTTAAAATAGAATAAGTATGCTATCTTTGGATATACACACTATTTAATCTATGAACATTAATGATCAATCTCTTTAATTTTACTAACTATATTTAATAATCCACCTTTGGGTGATCTCCTAGAACATAGCCAATAAATCAATTATTCAATCAAACTATAATTTCACTGATAGCATCTCTTTCATCATGAATAATTGATTATTTTTAATTTAATTGTCCTAATAAGATATAACTAGGCCACTTTGGTGACTAACAAGTCATACCCTAACAAAGACAATACTTTAATTACTTTAATGGGTAAATTACTTTACCTTAAACCTTTTTTTTTATGCAATTCAGAATTTATTCAATTAAATTATAATTAAATCTCACGATGAAATACAATACCCACTAATTATGTAGTATTCAATGAATATGAAAAATACATCATAAACTTTTCAGGGTAAATTATATAAGTCTAAAACCATGCTCTGATACCAATTGTAAGAATATCTTTAATAGATTTCAATTACGAAATCAATCCCATTGGGATCTAGACTTGATATAATTTAACCCTAATATTATCCCATGAATAAGAAGAAAAGAAAAGAATTACTAACCTAGATCCATAATTAATAATTCTTAAACGCAGTTCTTGAACGCAATGTAATCTGACGATCAATTATTTTCTTCCCTGTACCTTTTCCTTTCAATGCCTTCTTTAATGGACAAGAGCCACTTATATATTGAAATAATTTGTAGAGTTTGTTTCAATGTGTATCTCTATAACTTAATTGGTAAGGGAAGAAGGAATATAATTACCCCACTAATTTTAATATCTCTAACCGAAACCATCCATCATAGTTTCGACTTTTATATATTAAAATCATATCTTATATAGGACTTATCTCTTATAATTAAACCCAAGTCATATGGACCATAGGAAATATTCCTTCATATATAGTCAATATCAAATAAATCAGTTGACTGAGTTTCAGTACCGGTCCTAACAGTTTAAACTTCATATGTAGTCAATATCAAATAAATCAGTTGACCGGGTTTCAGTACCGGTTCAAATAGTTTAATCTCATACGTGATTCATCATTTCATAAACAAATCATTTCACAAATAATACAAGTAAGTTTATACTTACCTCTCAGTCGAACTCAAGTTCGGGTCTCGAATTGTTTTCCCCGCTCCCCTTCGATTTTATATTTTCCTATATAATTCCATATATAAATAATTAATTTTCCATTAATTACAATTCATATACAATAAAGTGCATGATTTAATATTTATTATATTTTACCATATTAATTATAATTATATAATAATTTTATTTCCTTTGAATTTTAACTCATAACATATATTTTCTATATTAAAAACACTTAACAATATCATTTATCTCTATTTTCTAACTCAATTTATCATTTATCATGTGACACCCCAAATACAAACCTACGTCGTTATCGACGTCATTTCATGCATAACGTGCATTTTCATTAAAATGCATCATTATTTGATATGAAATATGATTTGAATATGAAAAATATGATTTGAATATGATAAGGCATGAAATGAATATCTTAAACAAGTTATGTTTTAAGTTTGTTTACCATCGAAAGACATAAACAAGGCCAATTAGGGTTTTTGGCTCGCGCGATTGGAAAATGTTAGAAACGCGAAAAATATTAAGTAAATGATTTTGAAATTTATGATAAAATTAAAACATAAATAAAAAGGAGAAAATGAAGAATGAAGGAAAGACTTCAGTGTTAAGATAAGTAAAGGGTAAATTAGGTTTTTGGGCAAAATTAAGAGTAGCTGCTGGAAATGAGAGTTTAGGGACTTGAAGTAGGAGGTGTTAAGGCTGAATGTGAGTCTAGAAAAGAGGGAAAACAGTGAGCCACGAAGCAAAACAGAAAGAGAAGAGAGAAAGAGAGAGAAAGGAAAGAGAAAATAGAATTCAGTGGGCAAACCTTTAGTTTGATGGCTGTAGTTGGTTCTTAAGGGTGTTAGGAAGAGGTTTAAGTGATAGGAAGTGAAGAGAATAGCTGGAAAATGAGGGAGAAAGAGAAAACAAAAACTGGTTCAAAATTCTAGGTTTTGAACCAATGTTGAGGACGTTACTTTTAGGGATTAGAACATAGAACTGAGCGTGCCTGGGTGAATTTGGGCCCGATGGTTTGATAGAGGGGGTGTAGAGGAAGAGAGCGATGGCCGTAGCTTGCTGGATGCCACCAGAGGAGGACGTACGCTCGTCGGGAAGTTGGCTAGAAGCTAGTGGTTTTCGGGCGAAACAAAAGTAGATTAGAGGTAGAAGATGATCAAAACAGCACAGAGGCATGCGTTTTGATCATCAGACGCGCAACCAAAACGGCGGGCGAGGGTCGCGTTTTGGTCTTTAAGTCAGCGCCTGAAACGAGGTGAAGCTCCGAGTTTTGACAGTTAATTACGCGCCCAGCACCTATATTTGGTAAAATTTGCATTTTGGCCCTTAAAACTTCTGTTTATTTATATTTTTGCCAAGAAATGTTTATAAATTATTTTTAGGACCTCTCTTACCTAATTTGGGCATCCTGAATCTGTTTTTGGCCTCAGAAATTTATTTTGAGATTGTTTTAAGCCCAAAAATTAAAGATTAAATATTTTGTTAAATATTTTTTTATTATAAATTGGATTTCATTTATGATTTGGTTTAATTAAATATTAATTTGGTTTCGATAATTATAATTATTATTATTAATTATAATTATTATATTATAAAATTATTTTTTTAATATGATATTAAATGATTTAAAAATAGAAATTTTACGGATTGAGTTTAAATTCATAGAAAATAAAATGGATTAAATTTAAAACTCAATTATTTCAGAGGATTAAAAATTTAATCATGCAGCATAGCACATATGGATGACTTATATGATTAATTGGATATTGTTGCTATGTTATGCATTATAGGAGCGTCGAGTTCTCGAGCGGCACGGGGTAAACAACCCGAGGCCCAACCGAGTTCACAGCAGTGAGGTAAGTGTTAAACCTACTTACTTATATTTTTGAAATGACTTTGTGAAATTGACAAATATGTTCTATAAAACCATTTGGACCGGTACTGAAGCCCGGTCATTTGTGATATATGAAAATGAGTTTATATGATTATATTGAATTGTTTGGATGGGTACTGAAGCCCGGTCAATTGGAAATATTTGATATATGAATTGTGAGGTTGTGGTTCCTGAGTCAGTACTGAAATCCGACCAGTTGAGTTATATGATCTGATTTTGGATATATATGTTGTTTAAACTGGTACTGAAGTCCGGTCATATAATTATATGAAATATGATAATATAAAATTTATGTTATATAAATGCATTTCTACAGGACTTAAAAATGGCCGTTGTGATTATCGTAGCCAGTGTTTGCAAATTTCACGAAAGAAACCTACGGTTTCTATATGATTTGATGGCAAGGCCTATGGGTCCTATATGTTACAGAATGATGATCTTCAGATCTTTATGATATAGAGTGATCTTCAGATCTTACAGAGAAAGGTTGATCTTCAAATCTTACAGAGAAATGTTGATCTTCGGATCCCTATGACCGACGATATTCCGAGTCTTATATGTTCAATTGGATCCAGTTAGAGAACCTCATGTTGTGAAATTCCCAGGGCAACACTTGGTCGATAAATCACAACTAAAGAAAGAGGAAAGACATGTCATTATGCATATTATGATATTGTTATGATTATATATGATGAATATGACCTGAAATTATACTGTTTTGATATATTATGATAAATTGTCTTCTATGTTGGCTGTAAATGGTTTTGTTTACACTTGCTAAGTATGTGACTCATCAAAATCGCAATATATGTTTCAGATCTGCAGTCTGAGTAAATTCAAACACTTTACCAATCTATGCTTAGGTCGGTATAGCTAAAACCTAGGCCTCTCTCCCTCACACCACGTCATTTGTAAATGTTGCATATAGTTTTGATTTATGCTTTGTTTTGTTAGGCACAATTATATGGTTGGCATGTGAAGTTTAACATGATATGTTTAATGTCTTTTGGATAAACAAGTTTGATATAACCTTATTTTGGAACAAGTAAGTATAAATGAATATGTATGAAATGATTAAGGTAAATAGTCTTTTTGTAAGACTACAGTATATGAAAAGGTAGGTGTGTAAAATGTTGATTATGAAAAATGGTTTAATGTTATTGTTAAACATTAATATGATTTAAGAGAATTAAAAAGGTAGTAATATGTTATAAAAAAAATGGTATGTTTTATGACATAAGAATACAAGTAAGGGTGTTACATATCAATTATATTTAACAATAACTATTGTTTACGCTTGATTTTTGCTCAAAATCCAAAAATCAAACATGCCTAGTACAAATTGAAGAGGTGAAATACTCTCCGTTAGAAAGTTGATAATGCTTTAGATGGTTCACTACAATGTTATTCCTTCAAAATAGGCCAAAATATCCTGTTTTAACCAACCTTGCCTCATGACAACCAAATAAAAGACCTTTTGATTTGAATTTTGCAACCACTACAAGTGAACGTTAGATTTCAAAGCAAGCTTATGGTGACTCTTAGCTCACCGCAGTGAACGCTGAGTGCACACACGATAACTCTTTTTCAAATGCATGAGAGAAGTTGTGAGTCTGAGCGACTTAAAACAATTTAAAGTGATGCTAGTTATCTTCGTGAAAATACCAATATAAAGATGATAATGCTGAAATGTTTTGTTGTTAACGTTCAGGTTTTGTTTATTGCCAAAAACCGATGACAAAACATTTTGGATCGCGTGGTGCCGAACTAGTCGGTCTTAAAAATAGTTTAGAGTCGCCACCCTTCGGGAACCAATTTTAGTTTTAAGAAAACTAAACCGATTTTATTAAAAAGTTGATAAAGGCTAGGTCTGAACCAAAGATTTTGCGTAAGAGGGTTGGGTACGTCAGCCAAAATTTCATTTCGACTAAGGCCCGGATTTACCGTCCTCTGAAACCAATTTCATTTTCCAAATTTTAAATTAAGATTTTTATTGAAAAGCTGGCTAACGATGTTCCTAATTCGGTGATTTAAATCGTTTGCGCAAAACACATAATAGAAAGTGATAAATTGCCGAAATTAAAAGTACAGAAAAAGAAAACGTTCATCCCTTAGATCTAATTATTCTTTCTCTGATTTTGGAGAAAATAATTACAATTTGTTCCTAAATGGATTACATTCTACCCATTTTAAATCCCAAATACCTCAAAATAAAGAAATTAAAACATTTAAAACGAACATGAAATATTTTAAAAAGTCCTTATAAATATGAAAAATTGCAAAAAGGTCCTTATCATTTGGAAAATAACCATTTAACCCCTAAAACATGCAATATTGTCTACCTAAAACATGCAAAATTAACAATTCGAGAGATAAACATGCAAAATTTCAATTTGGTCCTTCAATTTTTCAAAAATTACAAATTTGCCTTTACATTTCATTTAATTCAAGAAATGACTCCATTTATGTTACTGTGAATACTCAAATTTTGAGGCCCGGAAAACTGAGTTCCGCAAACTGCAAACAGTCGATCCGAACCGGGTGACACCGAAAAACAGTGTCGGAAGTATGCTTTCATGGTACTAGAAACGTCAGGGATTTTACGAGGGTCACAAAAATTCCCTCGGAAAACCCATCGGAGTCCCAGAACGTCTCGAAAAGGCTCCGGAATGAAAAACGCGCGAAAAGTCGAGGCAGGGCGCCCCTGGCCGCCCTCCGGAGGCGCTCTAGGCCGCCCTCGGTTGACTTTTGGCTAAATTTTGCCCTATAAATACCCCCTTAAACATCTATTTTCCTCACACCTTGAGCTGTGTTGACGGCCGCTCTTTTCTCCCTTTTTGCCTTCGGTGATTCCTCATCTCTAGGCAATTCTTTACTTCTTTCTACATTGCATTGTTGTGATAACTTGCATTTCAGTCATAATAATCATAATAAAATAAGTACAAATCAAGCTGAAGCTACGAAGCGGGCGACAACTGCCACAGGTATAACTCTAAACTCAAGCTTTTTGATTTAATTCTCTTCTACCCCTTCTCTATTCATGCATACATAACATTTTGCATTGCATAATGACACTTTTTGCCCACAGTGCCACCTAAATCACTCTTTTGGCTACAAAGCCTAAATAAACAAATCTTTTGGCAGCAGCGCCACTCTAAATAAATCTTTGGCCGCAGCGTCACCCTAAAAATCACATTTTTGGCCCTAAGGCTTATAAACTCTTTTTCCCAAGCGGAAGCATACCAAAACACAAATTTTGGCCAAAAGGCCTAACAATCAACCTCCCCTAGCAGAAATATCAAAATTACACATTTTTCGATTGCGGACGTCATTAAACTCCTTTTTCGGTCACTAGGCCTACATTTCACACATTTCGACCGCGGACGTCATTAAACTCCTTTTTCAGCCATTAGGCCTACATTTCACACATTTCGACTGTGGACGTCGTTAAACTCCTTTTTCAGCCACTAGGCCTAAATTTCATACATTTCGACATCGGATGTCAATAAACTCCTTTTTTTGGCCATTAGGCCTAAATTTCACATATTTCAACCATGGAAGTCGATAAACTCCCTTTTCAACCACGGACGTCGATAAACTCGTTTTTAGCCAAAAAGGCCTAAATTCACTTTCACACACTCATAGCATGCATACATGCATCCCACCCCTTCATCACGCCTTTATGACGTATATGTATTAAGGTTGGTTGTTACATGGAGAACCAAAAATTGAAGGAGGGTTAAGATGTTGACAAATGGAAAGATGTTAACCATTAAATTAATTTGGTTTCGATGAATAATATCCATTGGATTAGAAAAATATAGAAGCAAGATATGTAATTAAAATGGACATAAAAGTACAATTAGGTATCTCTCAATTTTCCTCTCAAAACCGTAGGTCACCGTGGAGAAGAAAACCAATGGAAAATTTTCAAGTTCAAGTGAAGTTCAAGATATTCCCAAGCGGAAAGGTCAAGATAATACATCTCCTCCCTTAGTTGTTTTTACATATTATTTAGGACAAAAGATAGAGAACAATTTATGGAATTTTAGGATTTATGTGGGATATTTTCAATTGATTAATAAAGATGAGATAATTAGTAGCATGAAAGATATGAAAGTAAGTTGATTAAGATATTAGTTTGCTAAATAGAGTTACTTTCTGATATGTTCTTTATCTTAGGGTTTATGTACCCTTAGGTATGCAAGTTAGAGAAGAAGATAAGAAAAGGAAACAAGTAACAAATAGAAGAAAAGATGAGAATTCAAGGATTAATTATGGTTTGGTACTTTATTTTTGATAGCTTTTCCATTTATTTTTTTTATTGACAAATTATGTGTTTTCAATTGATTGAGTTGATGCATGTTATTGACGCTTGATTTTCACCCTCGAAAACGCCTAGTAATGATATGGCAATCCAAGTTTCAGAGTTTCCGAATTTCTAAGCAGATTGCCGAATGTAATTTTTATAAACTTTATAAGCTTTTTTTCAAAATCACATTTTAAAACTGAGTCCCGACCCATTTCCGATTTTCTCATTTTCGGTCCGCCTAATTTTTTTTAATTAATTAATTTTGATCTAAATTATTTTTAATTAATTTATATTTATTAGTTGAACAAAACTTGTGACACCCCCGACCTAAGTCGTACGTCATTTCAACGTCATTACATGCTTTTTGTGCATTTTTGATTAAAATGCATTATAGTTTGATATGATATATGACATGAACATGAATTAAATGATTTGGAAATGATAATATATGAATTAGAGATGTTAAACAAGAGATGTTTTAAGTTCTTTTATCGTCGAAAGACATAAACGGAGCCAATTAGGGTTTTTGGCTCGAGAGACCGAAAAATGTCGGAAACGCACAATATTTTAAAGTAAATGATTTGGATATGTTTTGAATATAATAATATATGATTTAAATAAGAGTTATAAGCTATGTTATAGGCTTGTTTGCTGTCGGAAGACACAAACGGAGCAAATTAGGGTTTTGGACCCGCGCGACCGAAAAATGCCAGAATCCCGTAAAATATGAACCATATGATTTTGATATGTTCATGAATATGATTTAAAGAGTTTTAGGACCAAGATTTTATGATGACGTCGTATGGTTTCGGTTCCGTGAAAATCGTCGAGGTTTAGACTGGTTTAGGGCACCGATCGAACCGCGACAAATTTTCGGATTCCAATTTTTACGAAATTTCATAGATGTGTTATAATATTTATTTTAACACCAAAAATGAATTTTAAGCTGGTGCTGGACCCAAATATATGGCTGGAATTAGAGAAATTTAAAGATTGAGAAAGTGAAATAATATGCTTAAGAGTTAAGTTAATGATAAGGAAAGAAATGGGTTTAAACTAAAGTAAGAAGTAGTTGCTGTCATTGTGTTGTGCTGGAATGATTTTTTGGCTGAAATGAAGGGCTGCAAGAGGTGGGTGCAGGCTGGAGTGAAGAGAGAAGTGAGAGAAATCGTGAAAAAAAGAAAGGAAGGGAAAAAGAAAAAGAAAGAAAGAAAGAAAGAGAGGAAAGAAGAAAAAGAGGTAAAACCTTCCATCTAATACTTTGGTTAGGTTTCTGGGATGTTTAATAAGTGATTAGAAGTGATCGATAGTAAAGAGAGGGGCTGGAATTGAAAGGAGAAGGAAAAACAAAATTCTGGGTAAAATTTCTGGGTTTTAAACAGTTTCAGGATAGCTACTTTATGAGCTTGTATCTTTAAATTGAGAGTGCATGGGAGAGTTTGGCTTCGATGGATTGATAGAGGGCATGTAGGAGAAAAGTTTGGTGGTCTTGGATTACCGGAAGGCCGCCGGAGGTGGTCGTACCGATCGCTTGAAGTTGGGAAAAAATAAGGCAATTTCTGGGTTGAGTGAAAAACAGAGTGAGGAGCCAACTTTGAGCAATTATATCTTTTAATCTAGAGCGTTCTGGGAATTTGGCTCCGATGGTTAGTTAGAGGGTATGTAGAGGAAGAGAACGGTGGTCGTAGCTCGCCAGAAAGCCACCGGAGGTGGATGCACGATCTCTTGGAAGTTGGCTTGGGAGCTAGGGTTTTCGGCTGGAAAAGAGAAGGGGAAAGGAAGAAGAAGATCAAAACGACATGGGACTGTGTCGTTTTGATCATTAAGGACGCGCCCAAAACGGCAGGAAACAACTGCGTTTTTGGAGAGAAGCCAGCGGCCAAAACGGTACGCCTAGCTGCGTTTTAGGCCATTTATGCGCCTGGCACCTAGTTTTTGGTATAATCCTATTTTAGCCCTAAACTTTATTTCCGTTTACATTTTAGCCCTTCTGGGCAATTTTGTAAAGATTTTTTAATTACAGATTGGCCCCTGAACTTTTAAATGTTTATATTTTTAACCAGAGACTTTAATAAATTATATTTTGACCCTTCTAGCCTAATTTCGACGTCCTAAATCCATTTTTGATGTCAGAAGTTTATTTAGAGATCGTTTTGTGCCTGAAATTAGAGATTTAAATATTTTATTAGAGATTTTTAATTATGAATTGATTTTAAAGTATTGAAGAGTTTATTTAAAGTTTATAGATGGTTTTAATAATTATAATTATAATTAATTATAATTATTATATGATAAATAGAGATTGTTAATTATTTTTAAAATGATATTATATGATTTTAAAGCAGAGATTTTTAGAGATTGAGTTTTAAATCATAGAAAATTTTATGGATTGAAATTGAAACTCATTTAAATCAGAGAATTAGATATTAAAGCATGCATCATAGCATATATGGGTTCCTAAATTGATTTGTTGAACATGGTTGCTATGCATTATAGGAGCGTTGAGTCCTCGAGCAGAGCGGGGTGAATTACCCGAGACCCAACCGAGCTCACAACAGTACGGTAAGTGTTAATCCACTTTCTTACATGTATAGAGAGATGTATATGTGATATTGCTATATATGAATGGTTTGGACTGGTATTAAAATCGGTCAACTGTGATATATGAAAAGTGAAATGTTATAATTATATTGAATTTTTTGGACCAGTAGTGAAGCCCGGTCAACTAGAGATATATGTTATATAAATTTCATTGTTTGTGGTTCCTGAGTCAGTACTGAAATCCGACCAGTTGAGTTATTTGATTTAGTTATAGAGATATATATGTTGCTATAACCGATACTGAAGCCCGGCTATATGTTTATATGAGATATATTGCTATGAAATGTATATTGCATAAATCCAATTCCACAGAACTTAATTACAGGCATTGTGATTATCGTAGCCAGTGTTGCAAATTTCACCAGAGGAAACCTACGGGTTTCTATAGAGAGGCCTACGGGTCTATATAATATAGAGAGACTTGCGGGTCCCATATGCTACAGAGTGATCTTCAGATCTTACAAAGTGATTTTCAGATCTTACAGAGAGAAGTTTGACCAATGGTATTCCGGGTCTTCCTCATTTACTGGATCCAGTTAGAGAACCTTTTGAGGTGAAATTCCCTGAGCAACACTTGGTCGATAAATCACAACTAAAGAACAGAGAGACATGTCATATTGCATAGTATGCTATAGAGAATGAACATTTATGATGAATGTGATCTGGAATCATGTTATTTTGCTGAGAGATGATAACCGAATTACATGTCTGGTTTATATGCTATGTTTACACTTGTATATGATCATGTGTTGACTAATATGGATATGTAAAGTAACACAGATTACTGTATCTGTGACTATTTGGATAAGAGGAGTTCTGAGAGATAAGTTCCTACGACAGGTTCTGTTTAATCTTATGCAAGTATGGTTTATTGCTTTGTTTATATGGCATAGTTTATACTTACTGAGTTCGCAACTCATTAAATTGCCTTTACATGATTCCAGGTTTTCTTGGGATAACTGACAGCGTCAGTTCCGGCATCATTCTTCTGGGTCGGTCAGCCGAAGCTTAGGATCTCTCTCTCATTTTTCATTAATAGAATCATTTTATCATGTAGAATTTTAGTTATATGGTTTGTAATATATTAATGCCCATGATGAAAAGAATATATGATATATTAAATAAGGTATGGCATGTCATATGCATGGTGGGCGTCATTGCATTCCATGTGGAGTTCTTATATGCTAAAAGTTCTTTAATGTCTGTGTTGCTCATATATTAGATCTCTGTGGAGATTTATAGTATAGACATGCTTTTGTGACATATGGTTAGTGTTTTGATATATGTAAAGCATGTTATGTTTAAATATGCTTATAGTGTAGAGAAATGGATGCTTAAACAAAGGTAAAGGTAATAGAGAAGAAATGTCATATGCTATACATGTATTGTATGAATGACATGATTATGAATGTTGTGAATATGTGAAAGACGTTAACATGTTCAAAGAGTGATAGCAACGAATGACATGGCTATAACAGTGAAAAGATATTATTACGCTATGTATGTTTGATATGAGTATGTTAAAGATGTTAACGAATTTAAAATAGAGATAGCAACATGTTACATATGTTAAAAAAAATGGCATGTTTTATGACATAAGAGTATAAGTTAGGTTGTTGCAAAACTAGTTTGGTTCGGTTCAAATCTGACCAAACCAGCTCCTCCACTAAAACTCACAGTTTTTTCCTTTGCTAAAAGAGAAATAAATACACCAATCAATCAAAATGAAAGCAAAAGAAAACGAATGAAATAGAAAAAAGAAACCAAAATGTAAGAAACAACGAAACACGAAAATGGAAAAGAAGACAAAGAGAGGAAGAGAGATCAGGGGCATGATCGATAAAAAATGGAAGGTCAAATCTAGCGTGGTTCTTTTCCTGATTTGGCGTGCGAGAGACAAGGGAGGAAAGGGTCATAGGCTTTGGTGTGGTTTTGGGTACAAAAGCAGAAGTAAGAAGGTGGAGAGGGGGGCTATTTTGGTTTAACGAAAATCAAAGAGAGTGAGAGAGAGAGAGAGAGAGAGAGAGAAGGGAAGAGCTGGTAAGGAGGAGAAAAAGCTTTTTCTAGTTTTGGGGTTGAGATTAGAAGTTAGGGTTTAGGTGTGAACCCTTGCCGATTTATCTTTCGAGCCGCCGGGCTCGCCAGTGTGGACGGGTTGTTCGAAGGATGTTCACTCGGGGTGATGTGCGCATAGAGTCACCACATAATTTATTTTTATAAGGGAAAATTAAGAAAGAACCCCTAGTGACTTTGTTTGTGATTAACCTATTTCTAGGTTAATCGCCCCAATAGATGAAAGACACAAGTCTATAAACCCGATGAGGATTTGGAGGTTATGTCATGCAATTGTCTAACTAATCTTACTCTTATATGTTTGTAATACAGGATGTGAACAAGGATTTTTGGAGGGATGGACCTGCTATTCGGGGTTAGATCCCGAATATACCTACATACTCTCGTTTGTATGAGAGATCAAGGTTAATGTAGTTCAATATAGCCTATTTAAAGGCGTAGTGAAAAGGGGGAATGCATGTATGCATGCAATGAGTGTGTGAGTGAATGTCAAAAGGATTGGAGGGCCTTAGGCCAAAAGTTTGTTTTTAAGCATTTTGATGCCAAAATATGGTCTTTGGACCAGAAGTTGGAGTTTAATAGTGTCTGTGGCCAAAAATGATGATTTTTTTAGGCCTTGGGGCCAAAATTGGAGTCTAACGGCATCCGTGGGAGAAAATGTGATTTTTTAGGTCTTTTGGCTGAAATAGGAGTTTAACAACATCCTTGGCCGAAAATTTGATTTTTTAGGCCTTTTGGCCAAAGTTGGAGTTTAACGGCGTCCGTGACCGAAAATGTGATTTTTTAGGCCTTTCTGCCAAAATTGGAGTATAACGGCGTCCGTGGCCGAAAAGTGGATTTTTTAGGTCTTTAGGTCAAAGTAGGAGTGTGAATACTTGAATTTTGAGGCACGAAAAAAATGAGTTTTTTGGATAGTAAACAGTCGCGCAAGACCGGACGTCGCTGGAAAACAGTGCCGGAAGTATGCCTTCATGGTATTAGAAACGTCTGGAATATTACGAGGATCACAGAAATACCCTCGAAATAGCCATCAGAGTCCCGAACGTCCTGTAACACCTTTAACTATACTCTTATGTCATAAAACATGCCATTTTTTTAATAACATGTTCCTATCTCTTTTTAAACCCCAAAACATACATAACATGTCATTCATATCATACATGTATAGCATATAACATTTCTTCTCTATTACCTTTACTTCTATTTAAGCATTCTCTTCTCTACACTAGTAAGCTTGCTCAAACATATATAATTTACATATATTAAAAACATGGATACAACCAACTGTTTATCCAAAAGGCCATATAAACATATTAACATATATTTACATGCCAAAGTCATATAATTATGCTTACATCACAGAGCATAATATATTGCAATTTTGATGAGTCGCGTACTCAGCAAGTGTAAACCACATTTATATAAAGCCAACATATAAGGCAATTTATTCAAAGCATATCAATAAGCAATGACTTCAAGTCATATTCATCATATATGATCATCTCTATAGCATACTATGCAAAATGACATGTCTTTCTGTTCTTTAGTTGTGATTCATCGACCAAGTGTTGCCCCGGGAATTTCACCTCAAAAGATTCTCTGGCTGGATCCAGTGAACATGTAAGACCCGGAATACCGCCGGTCATAGGTGTAACGTCCTCTCATATACCTTACGTCATAAAACATGCCATTTTTTTTTTCATATATCATTTTAGTTCTCTTATTATCCTAAGTCCATTTCAAACATTCACAAATCATTTAATAAAAGCATAAACCAAAACTCATACCAAACATATTACAACCCATATTTACATATCACTTGCCTGTTTATCCAAAAACTCTATTAACATAACATGTGAAATATATACATAAACCCAAAACATATAAATATGATATACAAACATATCATAAAGAAAAATCTATATGCAGTAGATACAGATGTCGTGGTGTGAAGGAGAGAGGCTTAGGCTTCAGTTGTACCGACCTGAGCATAAACCAGTGAATTCTCAGTACTTCACTCAAACAGCTGACCTGAAAAAACATGGTGCAATTTGTGTGAGTTGCATACTCAGCAAGTGCTAAACAAAACAATAACAGTCAACAAATAAGGCAATTTATCAAAACATATCAAGATTGTTCAATATCAGGTCATATATAGCATGTTTAACCAAATCCATATCATAAAATGCATAATGTCATGACTTTCCTTTTTCTTTAGTTGTGATTTATCGACCAAGTGTTGCCCCGAGAATTTCACGGCATATCAGTAACTATAGCTGGCTAGCAAACCTGTAAGACCGGAATATATCGTCGTTCAAAAAGGGATCAGTGGATCAACATTTATTATGCAGTATACACCAGATCATTCTGCATCGTATAGGACCTGTAGGTCTTTTTATAACATATATGACCAGTCGGCCTTTCCGTCATATCATAGAGAAAACCGTGGTCTCTCAAACGTGAAATTTGCAAACACTGGCTACGATAATCACAACAACCTTATTTAAGTCCTGTGGAAATGCATTATAAAAATATACATTTCATAACGTCATGCTTTATATAAACATATGACCGGGTCTCAGTACTGGTTAAAACAACATATATATATATATATATATATATATATATATCATAAGAACCAGATCAAATAACTCAACTGGTCGGACTTCAGAACCGACTCAGAAACCACAAACATTACAATTCATATAGCATATATTTCCAATTGACTGGGCTTCAGTACAGGTCCAAACAGTTTATCAAAACCATATAACAGCATTCTCATACCTCATAGATGACCGGACTTCAGTTCCAGTCCAAACAGCTCAATATAACACACTTGGAAATATCACAAAGTTCATATTAAACACATAAGTAAGTGGGTTTAACACTTACCTCACTGCTGTGAACTCGGGTGGCCCTCGGGTTGCTTACCCCGTGCTACTCGAGAACTCGATGCGCCTATAATGCATAACATAGCAATGATGTTCAAATAACCAAATCAGAATTCCATATATGCTATGATGCATGATTTCATAATTCATCTCTAAGTTAATTAAGTTTATCATTAAATCCATATATTTTCTGTGAATTTAAACTCAATCCGTAAATTTTTCCTATTTAAAATCAATTTATAACATATTAAAAATATTTAACAAACACAATTTATTTTATAATAATTATAATTAATAATAATTATAATTATCAAAACCAAAACTATATTTAAATAAACAAAACAAATAATTAAAACTAAATTCATAATTAAATTCTTCAACAAAATATTTAAATCTTAATTTTCAGTCTCAAAACGATTTCAAAATAAATTTCTGACGTCAAAATTAGGCTGGAAGGGCTAAAACATAATTTATAAAAGTCTTTAGGCCAAAAATATAAACATTTAAAAGTTCAGGGGCTAATCTGTAATTAAAAATATTTGCAAAATTACCCAGAAGGGCTAAAATGTAAACGGAAATAAATTTTAGGGGCTAAAAGGTTATTTTTAACAAATATAGGTGCTGAGCGCGCTATATACCTAAAAACGCGCAGGTCCGTGTCGTTTTGGACCGAAACCTACTGCCCAAAACGCAGCCTCCACCTGCGTTTAGACTGCGCCTCTGCCTGGTCAAAACGCAGCTCTGGCGCGCGTTTTGGCTTATCTTCTTCCTCCTTCCACCATATTCCAGCCGAAAACCCTAGCACCCAAGCCAACTTCCAGGCGACCGTACGTCCACCTCCGGCGGCTTTCCGGCGAGCTACGACCACCGTTCTTTTCCTCTACACACGCTTTAGCTAACCATCGGAGCCAAATTCCTAGAAGCCCTCTAGATTAAAAGATATAATTGCTCAAAGTTGGCTTCTCACACTGTTTTTCACTCAAAACCAGAAACTGCCTATTTTTTTCCCAACTTCCGACGGTCGTTACGGCGACCTTCGGTGGTCTTCTAGTGATCTAAGACTATCAATCTCTTCTTCTACATGCCCTCTAACATTCCATCGAAGCCAAACTCTCCCATGCACTATATGTTTACTGGCCAGCTATGGATACTTATATGTTGTGAAATTCCTGGGGCAACACTTGGTCGATAAATCACAACTAAAGAAAAAGGAAAGACATGTCATTATGCATCTTAAGATATGAATATGATTATATATGATAATTATGACCTGAGATCATACTGTTTTGATATGTTATAATTAATTGCCTTATATATTGGCTATAAATGGTTTTGGTTTACACTTGCTGAGTATGCGACTCATCAAAATTACAATATATGTTTTAAGTCTGCAGTCTGAGTGAAGTCAGACACTTCACTAGTCTATGCTCAGGTCGGTACAGTTGAAGCTTAGGTCTCTCTGCCTCTCACCACGTCATTTGTTAATGCTACATATATTTTTTGGTTTATGCTTTGTTCTATAAAGCATAATTATATGTTTGACATGTTTTGTTATAATATGTTATGATTACGTTTGTTGGATAAACAAGTTGTTATAACCATGTTTTTGGTATATGTAAATTATATATGAATCAGTATGATATATGTTAAAGGTAAGTAGTCTTTGTAAGATTTATAGTATATGTAATTTATGAAAAAGACATGTTAAATAGATGTAAAGGTAAAAGAGTTTGTATAACTTATTATGTTATATGTTATGATATGGTTAAATACGATTACGTTAAATGTGTTAACAAGATTAAAAGGGGAATTGATATGTTAAATAAAAAGGTATTAATATGTTATAAAAAAAGGCATGTTTTATGACATAAGAATATAAGTAAAGGTGTTACATGCAGTCTCGAAAAACTATTTTTCTGAACCTCAAAATTCGAGTATTCACAGTAGCAGAAAAATGCAAAAATCAGTAGTTTGACGGTAAAATATGGCTTTTTTAGGCTAATGAATGACAACAAGATAGATCTTGAAATTATCATTGTTGCTTGAACTTTCTTCTGGTGGCCTCAGATCGAAAATTCATTGCAAGAAAAAGCAATGAAAAGTGGCCTGAAAGATTTTGGGTCAAAATGAAACTCATTCTCAAACTTATTATAACTCATGCTTCCCGCAGCCATTTCTCGGAGGTCTAATGCCGGTCAAAGTCCACCATCAACTGGACTGGTGATTGGCAACGCTAACTAACTCATTCCTACACTAAACAAAGGAGAAATGGTGGTCAAAAAAATAGATGAAATCTGTTTAACGTTCCTAACATGAATAATCTGATTATTTTTTTTCTTTATAATAAAGCACATGAAAAGTGCTATATTGTTAATTATGAAATATTTGTGCTATTTATTAAAATGAAATAGTACCAATTTGTGCTATTTTCTAACATTTTCCTAAAAAATAACCTTAAATTTGAAGCCTTTTCAAAAATCTATAGACTAATTAAATTGATTATATAATTTAACTTTTATACTAAACGTGGGCATCAAAATTGTTTTATTTTTTTAAAAGCTTTCTTGCTGCTCTAATCAATAATTGTTTTAGGTAATACCGGCACAAATGAAGGACCAAATTACGTACTCAGTCTAAATTTTTGTAAATATCAAGAGCAGAAGATTTGCGTTTGTGAAATAAAATTTGTGTGGTTGGTTTATAGCTTTCAAAGCAATAATCCAAACATTTTAAATTTCATAAAAATGTCACCTAACCAATCATCATATATACGAGAGATGTTTGTCACAAGAGTCAACCCTACAAAGTCCCTTTCAACCCATTTTATTTTTGAGAAAATCATTGAATAGATATAGATTGCATAATACGTGGGGAGCAATAGTTCTATTACAATATATAATATAAATATATCTTACCTTCTATTCTCAATATAACTAATAAATTTGCCAAATGCCTAATATACAAATGATGATTCGAAGATGAAGCAAACTCTATGCTTCTAATTGTAATAAATTATATATGATGTTAATATAGAAGAAAAAAACACAAAGCATTTTTGGGTTTTTGGAGTTAAGGAAGAAACGATGTATGATAGTTTACTATCAAGAAGCTTTAGCAAGCAAGAGAAAAAGAAGTTGGGATATGGAGGACTCATCATTTTCTTCCTTCTTGCTTTCAGCTTCGTCACAGTTTTCAAACCTTACTTGGGTCCTCTTCCAGTTTGTAAGTATTCACATTCTTCAAACACTAAACAATAATTTTGAAATTATTACTTAAAGATTTTCATCAAATAATACTCAAATATCAAATTATTACTCAAATATCTAATTTAGTGCATTTATGAATTGTGGAAAGAATTGCACCTACTCTACATGTTTTTTTTTAAAAAAAAAAGTGAAAATGTAGTACAATTTACTTGAAATAGCGGTGGACAGGCTCACTTAGGATAGTGAGATCATGGGCTCGCTTCCCCTCCCTTTGTATCTATGGTAAAAATAATAATAATAATGGTGAAGCTAGATTGGAGAGAAGAGAATGCCTAAAAGCTCATAATCCCATATTGGCCATGATGCAGTAAATCTACGGTTGTCAATTGGAGCTGACCGGAAGTTAGAAATTTTGAACGACACAAGCGCCTCCCTGCTCTTATTACCCCAACGTAATTATATTTTTGTCCTTTTTTTATTTATTTTAAAACTTAAGAATCTTGTATTAATTGTTTTACTTATTTATTTTTATTGATGACGTACCGTTCAGAAAATGTAGTGAAAAATACACTACTAATGTCCAATGATAGAAGCAAGCAAGTATTTAATAGTAAGTTCCTTTTCGTAATCTTTCCATAAAATTGTTAGCAATTTGAAAGTTTTAAATACTAAATGTTTATTTTATTTTATTTTTATAATAATCTGCACAGAAACTGGTAATAGTAACAATGAAACGACAGTCGAGAAAAGCACAACTAAGAAAACTATGAAGGGTGAGTAATTTTAATGTGTTTTATTTTAACAAAAAAAAAAAAAAGAATTTAACATTTGCATATTGCTGAAGTCAACTGAATTAGTTATGCAATGTAGTGGGTGTTGAGGATGCAGAAACTGTAAAGAAGGGAACGATATTTGTCAACTTTACAAACGGCAATCATACGGTAGCAGGTAGTAAGTTCATATCACATCTTTTTATATTTTAAGTTGTTCAATTAGAAGGAATCTGCTATTTATATATTCACCAAACCAATTTGTTGTTTTTCTTTTAGTTACCTTTTGAATTAAATCTTATATTTGGAAACTTTGATTGAATAATTAATTGAGTAATAACATATATATAATAGTTGCAAGTGCACGTCCATTAATAATAAGATGTAATTAAGATAAATATCTATACTCTTTTTAAAATAAATAAAAAAAAATTTGCGGTGGATCGCAACAAAGGCTCCCTTATTTGTATAAACTGTGTATGAATTGACATAAGATATATCATTAGCCAAACACTAATTAAGTTTGACACTGTTAATTTGATGCAGAAATTATGAAACAGAATCAAACAAAGGTTCCATTATGTTTCGAAACCGAAAGATCAGACGCGTGTGAAATGGAAGGGGACATAAGGATTGATCCAAATACCTCAACTATTTTTGTAGTCTCATCTCAAAATGGAAACACTAGTTTTTGGAAAATTAGGCCTTACGCTAGAAAGGGTGACATAGCTGCAATGAATAACACCAAAGAATGGTCTGTTAATCTTGTACCAAATGACCAAAATATCCCAAAATGCACCCTTTCTTATAATGTTTCAGCAATCCTATTTTCTCTTGGAGGGTATTCTGGAAACCATTTTCATGCTTTTACTGATATAATTCTTCCTCTATTCTCAACTGCTCGACCCTTCAATGGCACTGTACAGTTTCTTGTCTCCGACAAACAACAGCAACCTTGGTGGATTACAAAGTTTCAAGTAATACTTAAGTCATTGTCCAAATATGATATTGTTGAAATTGACAATATACAAAATGTTCATTGCTTCGCAAGCTTAACAGTTGGTCTTAAACGAGAATCAAAGAAAGAGCTTACTATTGATTCTTCGAAATTTGGATATTCTATAAAAGACTTCAGACAATTCTTGGCAATTTCATATTCTTTAAGGAAGAAAAACGCAATCAGAATGAAGAAAGGTAGTAATATTAGAAGGCCTAAGCTTCTGATAATTTCAAGAAAGAAGTCTCGAGCATTTACCAACGTTAAAGAAATTGCGAAAATGGCAAGAACATTGGGGTTTAAAGTATTAGTAGATGAACCTAACGCAAATTTGACAAGATCTTCACAAATTATAAATTCTTGTGATGTTGTGTTGGGAGTTCATGGAGCTGGTTTAACAAATATGCTTTTTCTTCCTGAAAATGCAATATTGATACAAGTGGTGCCCTTTGGAGGGGCAGAATGGGTATCAAATACCTACTTTCAAGTGCCAGCAATGGGTATGAATATAAGGTATTTGGAGTATAAGATTGATTTAGAAGAAAGCTCTTTGATAAACCAATTTCCAGCTGATCATGTTGCTTTAAAGAATCCTTCTTTAATACAACAGCAGGGTTGGGATGCTTTTAAGTCTATTTATTTTGATAAACAAAATGTAAAGCTTGATTTGAGTAGGTTTAAACTCACTTTGTTAAAAGCTTTAGAGCTTTTGCACCAATAAATTATTTATTGCTTTCATGGAATCTAAGACAATTCTTCTACGGTACTTGCTACCGCCCTGTACTCAATTTCTGCACTTGACTGCGAAACCGTGGCTTATTTCTTGGTAGACCAAGAAATCAAATTTTTTTTTTCAAGATATACACAAAAATCAGTGGTGGAATGTCTTGTGTCATGGCAGCCTGCCCAATCCGCATCCAAATATGCCAAAAGAGATGAAACAAGAGACTCATATAACTGTAAACCATGATGAATTGTGCCTTCAACATACCGAAGAATCCGTTTAACTGCCTTGAAATGGACTTCGCAAGGAGAGTGCATAGATTGACAAAATTGATTAACTGTAAAAACAATGTCACGCGGCATGGAAGTCAGATATTGAAGTGTGCTCCAAAAAGGCTTCGATATTGTTTTGGATCTTCAACCATAGGGCTATCCAAAGAAGCAGTTAAAAATTCAGTAGAATCTGTAGGAGATTATGTGTTTCACTCTTTCCATACTTGCACCAACCAATAAATCAGTTGCATTTTTGGATTGATTCAAAAACAAACCACTGGCATTCAAAAACAAATCGAGTTTCTCGGACTGCAAACAATCGAGCCGGACCGGACGTGACTGGAAAATGGTGTCAGAAATATGCCTTCATGGTACTAGAAACGTCCGGAATAATACGAGGGTTAAGGAAATAGCCTTGGAAAAGTCTCCAGAGTCTCGGAACGTTCCGAAAAGACTTCGGAACGAAAAACTCGCGAAAAACTATAGCAGGGCGCCTTTGGCCGCCCTCCGAGGGCACTCCTGGCTGCCCTAGGTCAATAGTTAGGGCAATTTTTGCGCTATAAATATCCCCTTCCAACACCTTTTTCGAGACATTGTGCTGTGTTGACAGTCGATCTCTTCTCCCTTTTTGCGTTCGGTGATTCCTCATCCCCAGACAATTCTTTATCGCTTTCTGCGTTGCTTGTGTTTGTTGCATTCATTCATAATAATCACTAAAAAAAATAAGTCAAGTCAAGCTGAAACTGCGGAGCGAACGCCGTCTACCACAGGTATGGATCTAAACTCAATACTTTTAGTTTAATTCTCCTATTCTCATTCTCAAATCACACATACATAGTATACATAACATTTTGCATTTCATTATCACTTTTTTTGGCCCTAAAGTCTAACCTATCAAATTTTTGTGGCCACTTAAAAATAATCTTTTGGCCCTAAGACCTAAATAAATCACCAACTCAAATAATTTATTTTGCCCAAAAGGCCTAAAAAAATAACTCTTTTTGGCCACAAACGTCCTAAAATCCGCAATTTTGACGAAAAGGCCTAAAAATCCCTATTTCGGCCACAGATGCCGTAAAACCCCAATTTTGACCAAAAGGCCTAAAAAATCACTATTTTAGCCACAGACGTCGTAAAACACCAATTTTGGTTAAAATGCCTAAAAAATTCACTCTTTCAGCCACAGACGCCGTAAAATCCTAATTTTGGCCACATCTTCGGTCACAGACGCCATAAAATCTCAATTTTGGCCCTAAGGCCTAAAAAATCACTTATTTGGCCACAGACGCCGAAAAATCACACTTTTGGTCTCTAGACCATATTTTGGCATCAAAATGCCTAAAACAAATTTTTGGCCCAAGGCCCATCAATCCTTTTGACATTCACTCACACACTCATAGCATGCATACATGCATCCCCTTTCACTACGCCTTTAAATAGGTTGTATCGAACTATATTGATCTTGATCTCTCATACAAACGAGAGTATGCAGGTATATTGGGATCTAACCCCGAATAGTAGGTCCATCATCCCTCTAAAAACTCCTTGTTTACATCCTGCATTATAAACATATAGAATTAGGGTTAGTTAAATGATTGCATGAAATAACTTTCGAATCCTCCTCGAGTTCGTAGATTAGTGTCTTTCTTTCATTGGGGCAATTAACCTAGAAATAGGTTAATCACAAAACGGAGTCACTAGGGGTTCTTTCTTAATTTTCCCTATAAAAATAAATTATATGGCGACTCTACATACACTTCACCCTGAGTAAACATCCTCCGGCTAACCCGTCCCCGCAGGCGGGCCTGACGGCTCGAAGGGTTCGGTAAGGGTTCACAATCTGGCGACTCCATTGGGGACTTAACTTGCAAAGTTAAGTGAGGGTTACCATTGCATCCATTTGACTAACCCATCCTCCTAGGGTACCCTTTTCTTTAGAAATTGTTTTGTAGGATATTCATGTTTTGGAGGACAAGCCCTTTCCTTAAGAAAGCTTGATAAAGAAGATTTGGACTAAAAAAAATAAAAAATTGCATTTGCAGCTGTTATGCACAATTGAATGTTTTAGCATAAAAAATGAATTTCTTCTCTCTCTATTCAAACTTCTAAGTCGGAAAAGCAAGTAGCGCTCGGTGGGCACGTCTTCTTGATGATGTCTATAGACAGGGAAAGTGTCCCACCTTGGTACCGCAAACCACTTCTAGCCCTTTTAGAGGTGGCCCAAGAGTAAGTCGTACTGCTTGAACCACACAGAACTCTTTGTTTTACATGTGGTAAAGTATATCCTTACTCTAGGTGCATGAGGGTCCCTATTAGCCACTCAGTTTTCTCATTCAAATTAGAACATTTCCTTTAGGATACCTTGGAATATTGCATCATCCGATGACATTAAAATGAATTATGGCGTGATGATTTGTACATTTATGCATTCATACCACCTATAAATAGGGGGAATAAAAAAAGAAAGAAAGAGAAAAAAAAAAGAAAAAAAAAAGAGGGGAGTAGGCATGGACTCCTTGTTTTTGTTCCTTGATGCTTAGTTAACCACTAATTGAAAATGCCCAACATGGATAAGTTTGATGGAACATCTTGTCCCAAAATCATTTGAAGATGTATACGGGAGCATTAAATCCCTTTGGATTAAGTACTGAGCTCCTTGCTCAACTTTTCCAACAATCTGTCACTGGTGCTGCTGTAGATGGCTTGTGAGCTTGATAGATCAAAGATCAAAACTTGGGAAGATATTTGTAATGCCTTCAACGCCCAATATAGCTATAACATTGAGGTGGATGTAACCCGAAGGGATTTGGAAACCACCAAACAAAAGAATAATGAACCTTTCTCCTCGTTCCTTACGAGGAGGAGAGCAAAAGCTGCCCAAATGATTAACGACCTTCCGAACAGGAACAGGTTGACATTATTATCAAAAATCTACTCCCGGTCTATTAGTCACAATTACAGACACATATATGTAACATCCTCTCTTATATCCTTACGTCATAAAACATGCCATTTTTTTAAAAAACATTTTAACTCTCAGATTAACTTAAGTCGTTTTCAATAATTAACTTAACATATAATAAAAACATTAAACCAACATATATATATATATATATATATATGTATATCAGAGCCTCTAGTTCGTTGGTGGTGGTAAAGTTATATGAGAAACACTTTATTTTAACAAACATAAGATAAACTAATGTTTATTTGGGTAGTGGTATTTAGGTACGAAGTAAGTCCCGTTTTTAACCTAGATTAGGCATTTTAGGGTAGTAATTCAGTGGCCGCATACTAACATTCACATAAATATTTTAGAATTTATCTTATAATTGTAAAAAATGGAACCTTTTTGTATAAATCTGCTAGCACCTCCAGATCTAAAAGTTCAGAATTATCAACTAATAGAAGAGTCATTAATAAAAATGAAGTAATAATAGAAGATTTTAAAAAGGCCTTAAATGATTGGGAAATCCCAAGAATAGATAGGCAACAAATTTATAAAATACCAAAATTTAATATTTTTAAAACCGATTATGTTATAAAATCTGAAAAAAGAGATATTGCGATTGGTAGACCTTTTGAAAGAATTAGAATATTATCTCCTAAAACCCTTCAAATGCATAAAAATAAAAAATATAATTTCATAGATATAGGTTTAGTACACATAGGCATAAAACCTTTAACAAGAGAAGGTTTAGATACAAGCATATTAGTTGTCGTAAGAGGCAGAAGACATAAAGATTTTCATGATTCCCTTTTAGGATCAGTTGAAACGAGTCTTAGTAAAGGACCAATCAAGTTTAGAGCTCATCTAGATATGATTATATCTTTACATGATGAAGGTGTAGTAGAAAGTATTATTTTAGAAGTAAAAACACATAATTATAAAATGGGGGTAATTACTATTGGGTCCCTGAGGTTTGGCCTAATAGACTCGTTGGTCCCTCTATTTCTAAAATTGTATCAAATAGTCCCTAACTTTTGGAAATTGTACTCTGAGGTCCTTTGACCGTTAGTCAACGGTTAAAGTTA
>CANUEY010363948.1:0-15163 GCA_948099555.1 Croton setiger
TACGTATAATTTTAAATCCACGTCTCGTGCATGAACCCAATCCTCTTTTGATTGTTTTTCTTAGCTTCTTGATTGTTGAGTAATACATGTTTGTACTTTCTGTCCCTAAATTACCTCATAGTGTTGTGATGTCTAGATATGCCGACTGGTAGTGGATCAGGAATGTTTGAATGTTATTTAACTAATTGTTGATTGTGTTGCTACAGAGTCCAGTTTTATAAGTAAGGAAAATCCAGTTAGGATTATGCCAGCATTCTGTTTTTGGCGTCTTAGTTGTGCAGGTTGAATAATTGAGTCCAAAAGTTGTGTTCAAACTCCATGCATGGTCATACGTGAGTCTGGTAATGATTGAGTCGCAGTTGGAGTAATGCAGTGTTGCTCCCGTGTTTGTTCAATATCATTATTGGCTTCTGGATAGTCTCTTTCAATGATTAAATGTTGAAGATTATTCTGCCCAGCTGTTCATGCTGCTATTGAATTTCACTGCTTAACTTAACTAACGTTGATGTTCACTCCATTTGGCAATTGAGCAGTGTTAAGATCCTTTCCCTTGTTTAAACTGAGTTGACGCGGTTAGTTAAAAAGAATTGATATGATAATGAGCAGAATGAAACAATTCCCTTGGTTAATGCTTCCTTGCTTGGTTTAATTTTGAATGGTTGCTTGAAAATTGTTTCATGCCGTTTTTTTGTATGGGATTATATGTCTGTTAGAACTGTTGGATAGTATGTTATTGTGCTCTTTAAAAAAGAATGAATGATATGCTGGCTGTTTAAATGTAAAACATGCAACCTCTGAACCATTTTGCAATTTGACATTATTGAGGAGCCATTTTGTAAATTCGCATAATTCGGGTTCTTTTAGCGATTTTGGTTTAACTACATTCTGTTTTTGGCTATTAGTAATCATGTCAACATTGTTTGGAGCCTTTTGAGGTGCAGGGACCTTTTCGTAATTTTCCGAAACTCAGGGACTTTTCTGCAATTTTGCATTTATGCTTTGAGTATTAATTTTAAATGCTCCTCGGGTGTTTGGGATTTAATTTGGAGAATTAATCGGGTAGAATGTAATTTAATAGATATTCGGTTTGTAATTAGTTTTAGGGTTTATTTATTTTCTGCATTTTAAATTTCTGCAATTTACTGCTTTAATTATTTGTAATTATTTTCGCAATTGACCAAAAAACGCCAATTAGGAATATCGATAGAATTAATCACGCAACGATTTTTTCTTTTAAAGTAAACTTAAATTTTGGAAATTAAACAAACCAAGAGGCCGGTTTTGCCGGGCGGCGTTTTAAGTAAAACTTAAACCGGCGTACCTTACCCCTTTACCTAGATTTCTGAATTTTTGACCAGTGCCTTAAGATTAAAAACGGAGTCATTTTTCTTAAAATTAAAATTGGTGTCCCGAAAGCGGGTGGCGACTCTAAAATTATTTTTAAGACCGACTAGTTCGGCATGCGCATTCCAAAAATGTTTTATCACCATCTTTTTTGTATAAATCCAAAACAAACATCAACAACTTCTTTCACTGCAGTACTGCTATATGTTGACGACATTTTATTGACAGGGAATAATCTTCAAGAAATGCATTAACTCAAGGAGACATTGCTCAACAAATTTCTTATTAAGGATCTGGGTACCTTGAAATATTTCTTGGGCATTAAGTTTGCACGTTCACAACAGGGCATTTTTATGTCACAGCGTAAATATACGTTAGATATTTTGCAAGATGCAGGTTTATTAGGGGTCAAGCCTGAAACTTTTCCTATGGAACAGCAGTCACATTTAACTTCAGACGACGGACAACTTTTGCATAATCCCACAAAATATAGAAGGCTTGTGGGCCATTTAATTTATTTAACGGTTACGTGTCCCGACATTGTTTATACAGTATGAACCCTTAGCCAATTTATGGGGGAGCCACGACTTCCATATTAAAACACAGCATTACGTCTTTTACGATATATTAAATGTACTCCAGGACAATTTATGGATCCTTTAGAGTTAGGGTTTTTCTATAAAAATTGGGATTTTTCTTTCGTGAGATTGTGAATTTTATAGCTTCTGTATCTTGAAATTGTTGGAGAAATAAAACGCTTCTCTAAAGAATTCTGGATTATCAATAAAAGCTTGGATAATTTTGAGGTACCTTCTTGTTTAAATTTCAATTTCCTTTTGCTTTATTATTTTCGTTTGAAAATGAATGACCATATATGGGAACATGATTGATTGGCTTCTGTTTCTGGTATGTTATTGCTTTCTGTTCACCTTGCTATGTCTCCTGTTGCTGTTGTTGTTTTATTTCTGTTCTTCTGTTCTGAGTTGAGGTTGATCTCCACAGAAGTATTGTATATGCTTAAGGTTGAAACAATGCTTATACTGCCTGTGAATATGATCCATGCTTCGTATTGCCTGTTTTCTAGTTTTGAGCCCCTGTATTGGTTGATTTGATCCCTCTTCTCTTTGAATAATAGTCATTTAAATTGTTGGTTTCTGTTTTAGATCACCTGCTTAGTTTGTTGTCATTTAGGGTATTTGCTCATGAGTTGAATGTTGTAAAGATTTGCTTGAGAATGGGTTGATGAGTTTGTATAACCCATTCTGTTTGCTTGACTGCCGACCAGGGAGGGTTCTTTTGTTTTAAACCTAGTGTGCCCTACCTTTTGCTGTCTGTGTTGGAAGAATGGCCAGTATGACCCTGGCTGTTCTGATAGTTGTTCCTTTGAAACTCATGCTATGCATTTTTTCTGTTCCTAAGTCCATTGATTGCTGCTACTGTCATGTTACATTGTTTTGTGTTGAACAACCTATGCCCCCTGGTCTCAAGCATCAATATTAGGAGGGGAAGGTCAGCATGCCACCCCACTTACTCAATCTGTCCAAAGTTGTCTTATGATGTTGCTGTTGTTGGATCAGAACTAAAACAGATTGGCCTATCTCTTTCTGCATCTTTTACTTACTGTGCTTATTCTGCCTGTTAAGCACATTTTGTTCAAAGTCATGTCTGTGTCATCTGTGCCTAATCTGCCAGTTGTGTTTCTTATGGTTATCAACTATTAATTAGGCAGATGTAAGTGAATGAAAACAACGTTCGATCAACTGTGATGCTTGTAGAAATTACTGTAACCAATAGAATACGTTTGTAGGAAATTCCTGTTATGATCCAGGTTGTGGTTTTGCTTGCTGTGATTAGTCCTTATATAAGCTGTTGTTGTTTTAGATGCTGCTTAGGTGGTTTCTATTGTTGCTAGTATTGAAGCAGTCATCTTTCATGAATGATCCTATTGCTTGTCATCAAGGTCAGCATAATGTTGAAGACTAGATGTTCATACCCTTGTATCTACTGCCTTGTTTTTAATTCTCACTTTGCTATCCATTGATCTATGTGCACATTTCATCTTACTTCATCTTAGAGTTGTCCTCATAAACCCCTCTTCAAAACCTGCTGGACTGTTTTACAATTTGATACTTGTTTGAGGTTAGATAGCATGATATAGCATAAAAAGTATCCATTTTACTGTTTGTGATGTCTAGGGGCAGTTTTGTAATTTTACAAAAATTGGAGGACTAAAATGGAAATTTTACATGACTTTGCTTGTGTTGAATGTTTGTGTATGTTTTATGTGTTGTTTGGTCATTTTGGCATGAATTTGGGGCTGTTCTATAAATCTTGGAAAACAGGGACTAAAATGTAATTTCCAAACTTCGGGGACCAAACCTGTAATTTTCCGTATTTGAACCAAATTGATATTTTGGCATGTTTTGTGTGTTTACAAACTGTTTTGGGGTTGATTGTGTAATAAAAATGATTTTTGGGGCAAAAATGTAATTTTGCAAAATATGGGGGACTAAAATGTAATTTTCCATATTTTGCATTTAATTGTCAAATTGATGTGTTTTATGTATTTTATATGTTGTTATGTGTTGTTTAAATGTTTATGGGCCGAATGACAATTTTCCCTCCCTGGGGACCCTTTTGTAATTTTTATAAAGTTTGAGGACTAATTTGTAATTTTTCGTGAACTGCTTTTAATTGCTAATTTTGCGCGCCAGGATTTAATTTGGGATTAAATCGGGTAGTATGTAATTTTTAGGAATCGTTTGTAATTATTTTCTCCGGAATCGGAGAAAGAATAATTAGAACTAAGGGTTGTTTTATTTTCCGCAATTTAAATTTCCGCAATTTATTGCTTTCTGTTATGTGTTTGTACAAACGATTTAAATCACCATTTAGGAACATCGCTAGTCGGCTTTTCAAAATAACAGTCTTAACTTTGAATTTTTTGGAAAACTAAAATTGGTTTCGGAGGCCGGTAAATCCAGGCGTTAGTCGAAATGAAATTTCGGCTAACGTACCTTACCCGCTTACCTGGAATTTTTGGTTTGGACTTGCCGTATCTAAAATTAAAAACGGAGTCAAATTATTTTTGGTTTTCTAAAAATCGGTTCCCGAAATGGGTGTCGACTCAAAAAGATTTTAAGACCGACTAGTTCGGTACTGCAACCAAAAATGCTTTATTGCCTTTTTTCAAAATCCAAACTTTTTGTCTTTTCAGCCCAAAAGCTGGAGAGAGCCGCACTGGAGGAAAACGTGGCCCGTCAACAACAATCAACCCTAATACCTATACATCATAAAATATACCATTTTTTTATCCAACATTTTAACATCTTTAAACAAGTAACATATCAATAATGTACGTCACTAAACCGATATCAAACATAAAAATTTACAAAGGATAATTTACATATATCATTAATTTTAAAAAACTAATTACCTTTACATACCAAAATTTAGGACTATTCATTCCAAACATAATGTAAACCAAAGACTATATGCAACTATACATATGATGCGAAACGAGAAAGAGAGGCCTAGACTTTAGCTAAATTGATATGTGCATATGTTGGTGAAGTGCTAGACTTCACTCAAAAAGCAGAACTGAAACATAAATTGTGATTTTGATGAGTCGCATACTCAGCAAGTGTAAACTAAAGCAATTGAAACAAAACATTAAACATGTTATGATATCATCTGTTGATCTGCAATAGTTCACATTTTTATAAAAATTATCAAGACATAATAATACAATAATGTAATGACATGTAATTCCATTTAATTTCGTTGTGATCAATCAAGCCAACTACTGCGCTCGGGAATTTCACAGAACATGTGACAATAGCTGACCAGTAACACTAGACCCGAATTTATCATGGGTCAATCAGAAACACTAGACCTGAATGAATCATAGGTTAGTTCAAACTATGACCCGTAGGTCCATCCGTAACAATATATCAACCCGAAGGTCCATCCGTAGCAATAGGTTGACCGGAAGGTCTATCCATCAATTCATATAGAAACCCGTAGATTTCTTTTGTGAAATATGCAAATACTGGTCATGAAAATTACAACGGCCTTAATTATATTGTATAAGAATGCACTGATATGACACATGAGCATTTATCAACAATATTTCATATGATCCAATGACCGGGCTTCAATACTGGTCCAAACAGTATATATATTAAATAACAATTCTCAATAAGTCAATTGGTCGGATTTCAATACCGACTCAATGACCATAATTACAATATTCAATAATCATATATTCAAAACAAATAAGTCAATTGACCGGGTTTTAGTACCGGTCCAACAATTTAATAAGCATAAATCATCAATTTCACGTAAATCAAGTGACCGGGCTTCAGTACTGGTCCAAACAGTTCAATTTTAATAATATTAACATATTACAATATCACAATACCCAAACAAAAATCAGTAAGTTTACACTTACCTCAAAACTGTGTACTAGGTCGGGTTTTGGGTTATTTACCCCGTCCCTCTCTAAAACTCGATGCTCCTATAATGTATAATATAATAAAAATATTCAATTTATCATATAAATAACTTACATATGCTATGATACATAATTAAAAATTATCTCTTTTAATTAATTTAATTTCAATGTCAAATTATATTATTTCCTTTGAATTTTAACTTAAATCACATGTTTCTATATTAAAACTTAAAGATTAATTATCAAACTCAATTTATCAAATATTAATCATAATTAACATTAATTATAATAATCAAACTTAATTTATTAACCAAATTGTCAAAATAATAGTTGTCAGATCATCGAAAGCTGACCAAAATTTTGAACTTCGTTATGCAGCACTGCCATATGAAAATTCAGAAATAGCAGGTTTTTTTGACGTGATTCAAATTTTTTCTAATTGGTTTTTGTTGAGAATCGTGCTACTGACCAAATTTTATACTATTTTCTTCATGTTTTTTATGGAAATCATAAAATAATATCCATCAGTTAAGATGAATAGGTTCAAAATAAAGAAACAATAGTGAACGCGACGGCTAGTTAAGAGTACGATTCTTCAAATATAGTGTTTTTTATAGGAATAAGACGAAAAACATAAACATTAAAATAAATTATATCTTATTATTGAAATTTTATTATCTTTTCAATTCGATTTTTTATTCATGATACCAAAACAATAATTTATTATATATATATATTCGATTTTTTATTCATGGTACCATATTTATTATATATATATATATATATATATATATATATATATATAATCCAATTAATTATAACATTAACAACATAATATAAAATTTAAAAAAAAAAAACCTAGTCCATAATAATAAAAAAAATGGAGCACATCTTGTTAAAAATTCACCAATATTTAGGATAATATATTCCTAAGATCAACAGTGAAGTTTCCAAGAAAAACTCCGTATCGCCATCTCCCATAACGAACTCAAAGCTTTCCTTAATAACACGAGCAATATGCCAACATGTATTGCAAAGCGAGATTATAAGAGCAATTGCTTAAACCTTGAAGTATCTTCCTATCATTTATATGACGGAGAATCCGGCCAATCATCTGCCGACTGTCTCCGATGGTGGATCCTCGTCAAGCCAAAAGCATCTTCTAGTTATATTAGGGCTCCACCATAACTCAGATTATCTTCGCCTTTCGCTCCATGTTTTTGCAGCCCACCAATATCAAATAAAATATGAGATAAATTGGTTTTTTCTTTGTGAACGGTATAATTATGAGTGTAGATGGCTAATTTCCGACTATCGAAGAAGGAAGCACAGTCGCATTCAACATAGTAGAAAATGAAAGAGATTGAATCAACAATGAAAATAAGAAGAGAGAGTTTAATGAAGAACGACAAGATATCAATTTGACGTTGGGAAAATGATAAATTAAAAAAATAAATAAATAAAATGAAACGACAGTTATCGTCCCTGTCTGAATCCGTGTCACCCTGTGCGTGTTATTTGCATTTTATAAACGAAAAGGATAAAACGACCGTTATTTGAAAGAAAACGACGGTTTAATGGCACCGGCGATGAAGGGGAAAGCGAAGGCGAACTCGGGTGATTCAAATAAGCCAAAACCGTCGGAACAAAACAATTTTCCGTCGTGCATCCGTCTCGTGCCTCCCTCTTCCGTGGCCATCACCATCCACGCGAAGCAGGACTCTAAATCAGCCTCCATCACAGTTTTTTTTTTTCTGGTAAAAAAAAAAAAAAAGCTTCTGTTAGTGTTTATATATTAATTTGTAAAAATTCTTTTTAATTTTATTTGTTGTTTTCTGATTATAGATTTTAGCGACGAAGCTTTAGTTGTACAAATAGACGTCCCAGCCAAGGATGGTGAAGCCAACGCAGCTTTTCTTGATTATATCAGTTCCGTAAGTTCTTCTTCCTTTTTCTTTTTCCAATTTATTGTTTTTGTTTTGTTTTTTTTTTTTTTTTATGCTTCAAATCAATTCACACGGTAGAGAGTTCGGAAAGTTCAGCATTCTTTTTCATATGGTGCTGTTGTAGTAATAGCTAATTAATTGAATATGCTAAAATAGTCAAATGTCCTTGTTTGACAGTTCACTTGCTCTTTTAGTTCTCAGAGAAACATTTTCTTCCTTACTAAATGATTAGACTTTCAGATGGTTAATCAAAATTCAGAAGTTTGATGCATCACCTTTGCTAACTAAAATCTCAGTAAACAGTTAAACTCAAAAAGTTCATCTTTAGAGTGTTTTAGTTGGTTAATCATATGCCCATGGCCCGTAACTATTTTGACTGCTGCAGAAGTGCTCTTGCTACCCCCTTTTATGTGAATTGTAATTTGCATACTTCATGCATGGATGCCATAGTTTTACTTTTGGAAAGGGAGCATGGTTCTTTTTACCAGAAAAGTAGCTTTGAAAAACTCATGAGTAGTGCTCTGAATGGGATTTCTGATTCCACACAGAGAACAACCTTAGATCCCTTCGACTTCTTGAATTGATGCACAACTGATTTCTGATTTCTGTCCATGCTATTCTTTGATGGCAGTCAGTCTTTGGAGCCAGTAGAATAGGCCTAATGGTGTTGGGGAAGACAGTTAAAAGTTCGGATGGATTTTGTATTGTTTAAATGCACATATGTATCATATATGTGCACATTTGCCTTATGAGATTTCGCTACACAAAACCAGATTAGATAGTTACTGCCTCTCTTTTCTTTTCAAGTTATTTTTAGTTGAAAGTAGAACCTAATTTGTAGATTGGTCTTTATGGTCTTAGAAAGGGTGAGTGAGATCACAGGAGCAACAGACAACGGGTGTAGTGCATAAGAGATGAGAAAGGGTAAAACGATATGAAGGTAGAAGTGGCGGTGGCAGTAATGGCTGGGAGATTCTGGAATTCAGGCTATCACAGTAGGAGTTGCTATTTTTGAAGCTCTTCTACTCAAAATATGAGAATATAAAATGCACGATAATTGGAAATGTATCCATCCTTAGTATTAAGTTCAGGCAGCTAGGTTAGTGTAGTCGATCAGAATCATATCTGGACATTGTCTTCTTGTGTTTGCGAACAGGTATTAAGTGTGAAAAGAAGGCAGGTATCCATAGGCTCTGGTTCCAAATCAAGAGACAAGGTGGTGATCATGGAAGATGTTACTCTGCTGAGTGTTTTTGATGGTCTCAACAAAGTGTCGAAAGGATATTTATCATAGTTCCAATTTCTATCCATTAGAATGAGATCTCCTTGTAGTTAACACAGTTCTTATAGGTAGTTGGTAGTTTTAGCGGATGAAACAGAAATAATTTATTGGTTTCAATCGCAAATTTTATAATCTCCACTGAGTTTTTTCTCATTAAATATAATTTCAGGTTCTACTTCTGTGATATACAATAGATATGGAATTGTGTTTGAGCTTTAAGAATAAAATTTAAAAATATTTCTAACTGAATTCAATACTTGAATTATCTAGGGAGAAGAAGTACTGTTTCTGGTTTTGAATTTGGATTTGAACTGGAAACATTACTTTCAAAATAACTCATTTATATAATCATCACAAAATACATTCTACAGTTGTTTGTTTTAAACTAATGATAAACTTTAAAATCATAAAACTTCAAAAATAAAACTTAAAAATGCAAAATTAAAAAACTTAAATACAAGTAAGAAAAGAAGTAGGACTTGGAGGAATTGGAATATCCACGGTGCCTTCCAGCATTAACAAAACCTTTTTCATTGAAGGGCGAAGAGACGGTTCATCTAAAGAGCACCAAAGCGCAATTTTAACCATTCTCTCCATTTGCTTAATATCAACTTCTTCATCCCCACTCACTAGTTTCTCTATTTCACCTGCCTCATAACAGTCGTAAACCCAATCCACAAGAATACATTCATTTTCTGGCAAACTTTGATCCACATTCCTTCTACAGCAAGCAATCTCCAATAAAACAATTCCAAAGCTGTAAACATCTGCTTTAACAGTTACTGGCAACTTTTTGTGCCATTCAGGCGCAACATATCCTCTCGTTCCTCTCATTCCAGTAAAAGTTTTTGTTTGGTCAGGTTTTAGCAGTTTCGCCAACCCAAAGTCTGCGATCTTTGGATTTCTGAACTCATCCATTAGTATGTTCGCTGGTTTTAAATCACAATGGATGATATGTGCTTCACATTCTTCATGTAAATAGAGTATGCCTTTCGCTATGTTTCGCGCAATTTCTACTCTTTCTGCAAAACAAGGTTTATTTTCAGATGATGAGGAGAAGAGTACATGATGCAGAGATTTGTTAGGCATGTATTCGTACACTAAAATTCTATTAGACCCTTCATTGCAATAACCGAGTAAGTGAACAAGATTCTTGTGATGTGTTTTCCCTATCACTCTCACTTCATTTTGGAATTCTCTTTCTCCTTGTTCCAATACTCCTTCCAATTTCTTCACAGCTACAGGCGTTTCAATACCCTTATTTGTTATTGCTCCTTTATAAACTACCCCAAATGAACCTCTTCCAATCTCTTCCTTAAAATTATGTGTCATTTTTTCTACATCTAAATATGTAAAAGGCCGAGGAGTAATTTCCATGCTTAATCCAATATGTTCAGTGTTAGATATCCTTTTATATGCCCATAAATGGTATCTATACAAAACAATCCCCAAAATTGCTAAGATAACAAACCCAAATGCAATAATTGAAACACTAACAATTAGCATACTTTTGCCAACACCCTTTTTCTCTTTCTCATGAACTGATATGGAGGTTGTCATAGATTTGGGAATCTTGATGAAAGCTGAGTTTGACTCCGTCCGATCTCTTCTCCCATATCTTAAAGGTAACCTTTGCTTTTTGCATTGTGAATCTTTGAAAAATGCAGCATCACAATTACAATCTTCCAAACAAGCCCTCTCACAATCACTTTTCATAGGCAATGAAATGATAGAAAATGGATCATCATCCCATCTAGTATTAGAAACTTCATGCATCCTAGTACCATTCTTACTGTTGCCATCTTCGCATCTTTCTGCAGTGAAACTTCTCTGACAGCCGGCTGTCCAATTCCCTTGTGTGACAAATCCAAAACCTGGAAGACATATACAATCAGGTTCTTGATCATTTAAAACACAATAGCTATTGATACCACATATTCCTTTAGGATTACACTTGTCATATCCGGATTCCCATAAAGTTGACCAATTCCCATTATTAATGTTACTCAGATTGTAAGCGTACAATCTGAATATCCCATCACTGTCAATTCTCATTAGGTAAATGTTTTCCCGTGTAGAATACTCTACTGCTGTGAGATTCATTATGCTGAAACCAGTGGAATTAAGCAAATAAAGTCTGCCATCAACCCCTAAGTTCAATGTTACATTATCTCCAGACCCATCTGTTCCTGATGCATAATAGGAATCTTCAGGACTTGAAAATGCTAGAGGATACTGAACAAGATTACCATCACGCTGCATGATTAAGCGAAAAATTCCAGATGAATGATCATTCTGCGAAACAGAAGAAAGCAAAGTTGAGCCAGCTTCGAGTCGTTGAGTTTGCAAAAGAGTATCTGTTGGATGCTCAAAACTCTGCCATATTATTTCATTATCAGAATTATAAAGCACAAAATTGCCTGAATCAGAAATTGAAGCTGATGAAGCTATCTGTGAAGCAGAAATAATAACAGAATTGCTTTTTCCTCTTAAGACAAGACCTTCAGGGCTGGTAAAAAATAAGGAATCTTCGCCGGATATTGGAGGACCATCCCGGTTGGCAGTCCAGACCACTGTTTTTTCAGGAATTCCGGCGAGAAATATACCAATAGCATAGCCATTGTATTTTGGATAAAATCCGAAGGCATAAAGCCCAGAAGGCGAAAGCCAAGAGGAGTTTTTGGTAGGTATTAATGAAGCACCTGTGCTTATATTGGACTGCCTTTGTTGAGCTAAAGCTGTGAAAGTAGTTAAAGACAGACAGAGGAAGAAATATGAGATGTAAGCCATGAGAGCTTCTTTGGACATTCTTTGGTTTTGTTAAGGTACGTATATAAAGTGCCTAAATAATTTTTTTTTTTTTTCAAACGCTACATTTCATCTACGTAGAAGCTTCTACTTTTTTTTTTTAATTTTAATTTTTGTTTTATTAGTTTTTGGTTAATGTCATATTTTTTGAAATATCAACTTCTGTGTGTTTTAAGTAAATGATGTATTTTGAGTTACTAGCAAATGTGCATATTAACTTAAAAGTAAATATGGATAATTATTGTGTATATTAAATATGTATATTTACTCAATTTTATTTGTTTTAGGGCGTAAAAGTATCGAACTATTTGTACTAAAAATTTTTTAAAATGTTTTTTTTTAAGAAAAAAAACTTTTGAATTATTAAAAATATTGTGTCCCTATATTATATAAAGTAGAACATCGATGGTGAAATTTAATTTTGACACAAAAATAGGAATGGTAAAAATTATTCAATACATAATTTACGACGTGTGATAAAGTTTTTAGTATTGATCAAAACTTGCTATATGATTCATATAAATACAAAATGTATGATCCAATTATTGACTTTTAATTTCTCTATTTTTTCAGTTATGTTTCATATAAGAAAAAAAGAGCATTGAATAAGTCAAAAATGGTTTCAATTCCAACTTTGAGAAACTATTGCAGACGTGCTTTTCACTTCCAAAATGTGGTGGTGAATCAAAACTAGTGTAGAAAGTGGCCAGTTTTTTTTCTTTTTCTCACGCTGTTGATTTTTCTTCGTTCAATGATATTGACAGAAGTGGAGAGAATTCAAGGAAAAATTAGCTTATATTAGAGCATCCAAAACATCTAATTCCGTGTCTGGCATTTTAATCGGTCAAAACACTAAATGATACTTTTTTAATGTTAAGTAAAATAACTCTTAAAATATCTTTTTGTTATTTAAATAGCGTTTTATCAAATATTAATTTATTTAATTTTTAAATTTTAGTATTTTGTAAACAGCAACAACTATTTAAATAGTTAAAAGTTATTCAAACAGCTAGTTTTGTCAAACACATCCTAATTATAGAGAATTAGAAAATATTTTATTTAATTCTAAAAGTTATGCATACATTACTATTTATATGGGAGTTTTAGCCAAATAGAAGAAATGATAAATAGTTTTGTTTTAAAAAATATCACATTTACTTTGTAAATTAAAAAAAAAAATAATAGGGATTATAAGGCCTACATATTTTAAATATTGCCAAAATTACCCTTGTTCTAAAAATGAATTTATTTAAAAAAAAAATTAAAAAATTTATGTTTCCAAATTTGAATAGAATGGGCCAACTGGCGTTGCTAATCAATAACTTAGGTAACGGGGACCTTGGTGGCTCCAGAACCCCGACAAATGGTGGTTAGAAGTGTAACAATGAGCTGGATCTATTTTTCAGATGATATGAGACCTGAAATTTTAGAAGTTTCGATTCATTATCTTACCAATGATGGATCTCATATTTTAGGTCATCAATTAAAAGCTCAAGCGATATTAATATTTTGGTACCTACCTAACTTGCTATCGTTCAATGACCGGAGAAAAGTCACATTTTCACCAATGATCTACTGTATTTTATTTTTTCCGGCCAAATACGACAAAATTACGAGAAAGTAAAATCATATTTGGAATCCACGAGTAGAGAGTTTTCCTATAACATATAATTTGTTAATTTTTATTGCCATTAAAATTTTCAGGTGATTGCGGCTAGAGTTTCTACATATTGGAGAAGATGAGGTGATCTATGATGAAGATAACAGCAAACCTTAATAGCAATCAACAATACTTAATAAAAAATTTACAATAAGGCTCAATAAAAATAAATAAACTTTAATAACCATTAGTAAAAATAAAGTTGAATAAAACTTTAAAAATATAGAAAATAAAATTTCAAAAGGTACTCTTCAAAAGATATTTTGAGAATTTTTATTTTTCTAAAGGGAGAATTTTTTTAAATTCTCTATAATTCTATTAAATAAATTTTTAAGTTCTCGTGATTTGAAAATTAAGATGAAGGCTCTTCTACTATATTGCGGTTCTACTGTTTGATCCTTTCATCTATTTAACAAAAAATATTCTAAGATACACTGTTGGTCAACTAAAAATATCAAAAAATTTTTTTCTAAAATACAATTATATCCTTAATGTTTATTTTAAACTATTAATTTATTTAAGAAATTATGTTTATTTTATATTTTAATATTAAAAATAGAAAATACATATCGTCTACTACATTTCTTGAAGTGTATTTTCATCCTTATGCCATCAACTGTACTCATCTAAAATCAGGCCAAAATCATCCTTAGGACTCTAAATTATACAACTGTTTTACATGAAGTCGTCGCTGTATTATTAGCACTCTATTTCAAGTGTATTGTATACGAGCATATTATTTAACGGAACGGTAAGCGCGTTGGAGTTAAAAAAATATTTTTTTTTTTAAAAAAAAAAACGAGAAATCTAATTTTCTTGCTACCTGACTATATTCATCTTCATCTTTGTCTTCTTCATTGTCTCTTCGTTGCTTCCTTCTTCCCTTTTATGTTGAGGACTTCTATCTTTGAACTGTTATTAATGTTAGAGATAATCTCGTTAAAATTCTGGTCAAAGTTGTTGCTGATTTTGTGGAGTTAGTTTTCAATAATGCAGCAAATTTTTCTGCTAAATATTTCTTCTGTCAATTGTTAATTTTTGCTATAAATATTTATTGTTTGAGTGTTGTTTTTGTATCAGGAACATTTATTTCTACAATAATAAACCAATTCATTTACTGCATCTATTGTCTATTTTTGTTTTCTCTTTATTGTTATAATAGCAGAAAACATTCAGAGTTTTAAACAACTCTTACACTCGGTATCAGAGCCCGTTTATGCCAAAATACATGTCTTGAAGCGACTCTTCCACAAGCATGACAGGGGATGTTGAAGTGGGACCATTGACGAAGGAAGGAACTATTTCGCTTCAGTACCCCCTATTAACAAAAACAAATTATTCAGCATGGGTAATCAAAATTGAGGTATATATGTGACACCCCTGACCTAAAGCTTACACCTTTTTGACGTCATTTCACGCATTTCATGCATTTTTATTTAAATGCATCAGAGAAAAACATGCTATATGACATTTACATGAAATAATTGAATTGAAAAATGAATATAAATGAGTTAAAAATGATGAATAAGAGTGGTTTTAAGTTCGTTTATCGTCGAAAGACATAAACGGAGCCAATTAGGGTTTTGGCTCGTGCGACCGAAAAATGTCGGAAACGCGCAATACTTTAAAGTAAATAATTTGGATATGTTTTGAATATGATAATATGT
>CANUEY010363977.1:0-35914 GCA_948099555.1 Croton setiger
CCCCCCCCCCCCCCCCCCCCCCCCCCCCCCCCCCCCCCCCCCCCCCCCCCCCCCGGGGGTTGGAATATTAATCATGCTCAGTTAAGGTATGATTTACATGAAAGACCACTAGAAGTGACTTTGCTTCTATCAAGAGTTTTGGAGGTGGGACAATGCCTTAATTTGTGGAAGCTCATGGTGAATGCAATTAAAGGTTGAGCTGCAAAGAAAATTTTTTATACGCTAGGCTTAGTCCCATTTCGAACTCAAAGAGAAAAGAGTTGAAGGTATTGTAATTTCCGGTTGCTATCGAAAGTTTTATGCAATATTTTTCATCTCTTCTTTCTTCTCCTACTTCAATTAAAAGTTTAAAACTCTTGCTTCTAAATGTGTTCTTGACAAAATTTTTAGATTTTGCTATCTCAAATTCTTATTGGCTATATCCTAGAGAAATTTGCTTGTACCATTTGCTAAGAGTTGCGCATTTTGTGTGGATTTTAATTGTAACTTTTAGTTACAGTACTGTTACAATCCATCATCGGATGAAAATAGATCCTGTTTTTAAGGTGCTTTCAGAATTAGAGAATCTTGTTGTTTGTGTTCCTTTAGTATATGTTCCACACATCACATGCTTTGATCAATCAAACAATGGACCGGAATAGTATGTTGGTTGCAACTTTTTGTTAAAATTGATTCAAAAGCTTAATTATAGTCATGTTATTCATTGCCAACAAAACAAAAAGCAATTGAGCATATTAGTTTATCAATTTTGTTGATCATTAGTTGAATTTGCTATGCATATCCGTGCCACTTTATTTTATTTACTTATCACCAGTTGTTGATGAGTAATTCATATACTAGTTTTCATGTAGGAGAAGTTGAGAGAAAACACTTGTGTTTTTTCCCAAAACTAGGAGAAATTGAAGCACTGGGGCTCATGGTACTATTTAAAATAATATGTTTGTTCAATTCAGTTATGAATATATTGCAGTTGTTCATTCGCTTTACCTTCCCTTTTGTACAGGTGAGGCGAAAGCAGAAATTCTACCATCTCACACAGTCTCTGCCTATAAAGTATGCTTTCCAGGGTCTCAAAGGAACATGGTTTCTTCATGTGGAAATACAACCTTCATATAGTTCAGAAAAGCGAGGGCTGAATGTTTCTGATTCTGTTGTCACTGAAATTAAAAGGGATATGCGCAATGGTGACTCTTCAGAGTTGAATTCTGTGAGCAGGTGTTGTGAGGCGAGTTCTGTATCTCCTGAGTGTTGTCAACTAGACAAATCATTGAAAGGGAAATGGGATCATAGTTGCTTAAACAATCAAATTCTTTCCTCTTCACCTCTAAGTACATTATTTCCAAATGAAAGTCCAGGAAATAAGCTTCAAAGGAGTGCTGATGTTGGGAGACGTATGCTGACCGCCGCAAATAATATGAGAGACTTGGGGAAGAAGAAAAGTCCTCTTATATCTTGTTTCCATAGATTCAGAGTTGAGGCTAATCTTTCAAGGATTTCAGCATTTGAGATAAGTGACAGTGAGGATTCATTGGTATGAATCTTCAAAGTTTCATGGAGCTACATTTCTTAAGGGCATACATTAAGGGTAAAATATCCCTTCATTCAATCTTATATTTGGTTGCAGTGATGAGTAATCGTATGATGCATGTGATTGAATTGGAGATCTTTTTGTGCTGTATTTGGAATGAATGTTTGTATAATATATGAGATTGAATTGGAGGTTTCTTGAGTTCAATCGATTGATTCTGGATACAAATCTCATTTAGATGATAGATATAATGCTATTCAAGCAGCAAGTTCTGCATATTGATCTGCTTAATTAGGAGATTTTTGTTTGAATGTTAAGCAGAAATTAAATAATTGTAAAACATTGGCCCTCCCAAGTTCCAACTTCTCTGGCAAACGGTGATCTAATGGTTAAAATGTAAAACTCCATTGCATGGATCTTGAGGTCACAGGTCCGATAGTAATCATGGGAAGATGAAAATTTGGAGGAAGGACTTGATTGATAAACTTTTTAATAATTTATGACTAAATTGATAAGGATCATGACACATTGAGCCTTTTCATCTTCTAAGATATAAACAAAATCAGTTTGTCTCATCAAGTTAGAAGCAGGATGACCACTTGAGCTATCCCAAGGCAAATTGTAAAAGAAATGCATCTTATCTGAAATAAAAAATTTATATCATGTGTCAAAATGCTTTTTACAATAAAAATACTTTTTACAATAATAATTACAAGCCACTGTGGTTTCTATAGGTAGTAACAAATTTCATACACGAATTCACCATTGTTGTACGGATTCACACCAAAGTGGCAGAGGGAAAGTTCTGCAGAATCTACTTGTATATCCATTCATTCGCCCGACCTCCTGTCTCATCCATATCAATGAAAATGCTTACTGCCTGCAATACAAATGACGTTAAAGGAATGATGTGTATTTTAATTTGCGTCCACAAAACAAGCAGAATGAGTTCTTTCTTTCTTTACCAATCAATTAGAAGAAAAATAATTAAAGTTCGTATTGCTTTACGTACGCAAACCAGGTCCAACCAAAAAGAAAAAAAAAACAATATTTTGCAGCCTCAAGGTGAGAGCTTCATATATCAATACAATTTTTTCTAAAGTCTAGGATGACAGAACATGCACGCGTAGTGTAGCATATAACGGGGAGAAAGCAAGCTTTTGGAAGCTATATTGAGGGCTTATTTTGTTTTCTGTAGCTGCATTACAAATTGGAATTCAGTTTGATTATTAAACAAACATGCTTTACAGTTATGTTTTTTGGTTTAGTGATGGGTAGGTAGGACTACAAGCAATGTAGAATTTTTTTTTTTTTTCTCTTCTTTCCTCTTTTTCATCAAGTGCAGAAGGTTTTGTAGTTTAATTAAAATGAGTTCTCTGAGGCTTCAAACAGTCTCAGTGATGGATTCAGCCTATAGAAACTCAGACAAATAACTCAAATACTGCATAGTCAATTTACCTTGCCAATACGAGGCCGCTCTTTTGACTTGGCTAAGCTGTTGCGGATGTGTGAGACAGCTCCCCAACATTTCAATGTATTTGCCACATCATCAAGCCTCAATAGATATTCCTCCTCGGTAAGTGGGAAGGATCTCTAGGTATAGAAAAACAATAGAGGAAAAAAAGATAAAGGCATTAAGAATGATCATAGAAAGTAAAATAAACAAACAACATGCAGAAACATAAGATGACAAGCGACCAGTTTTCTTTAGCAACAACAATAAGTAACTGAATCTTGTAGTAGTGTTTACCAAAATCCCATCTTCATGATAAGTCATTCATAATGTTAATTTGCTGCCAGTCAGAAAAGCGCTAGACCAGCAAAATAGGTCATAAAACTTGGGGATAAAATATCCTCTCATAAGCAAACATGGAAAGAAAATGGACGTTTTCCTTCTTAAAATTTATTACTACAAAAGAGGACACGCCTCTTTCTTTATTTGACAGAAGAATCAAACCCAAAACTAAACTTCCAAAAAATTAGCAATAATACAATCTTGTAATCCTTAATTGAAAATGAATGACAACTAGTTCCAATATTTTTCCATGAGAATCAAATCAATATTAACCAGAAAAAGTGACTGCTCTAAAATTGATTAGGGAATATTATTACTAGCACCTGAAAAGTTTTTGCTATTTCACAATTCTGACCTTTGCATAGGTAGGAGGCTAAGTCAATTACTCCTTTCTTAGGTTCCTTAATTGATTAGGAATCATAGTTTAGATTGACTAAAATCTAGGAGATGTATTTATTAAATAAGTTCTAGAAAGCTTCCTCAATCTCCTTTAGCAACATATGAAGTGATGATAAAAAGGTAACCTCTTTAGAAATCTATAGAAATCCATTCTTTTTTTGTGAAAAGTTGCACTAGATTGCATGCAAAAAAACCCTCTGCCTCACGAGAACTCCTGTACTTTAATGCACCTAATTCAAAATCCATTGAGTCCCAAAATTACGCTTCATAATCCTAATTATAAACAAACAAAAAAAAAAAACTAATACTGAAATGACAAATGAGAACAAAATCTGAAAACTACAACGTACACTTTTACACACTTCATAGAAGCATTACGACTGGAACTTATAAACAAGCCCAGAGAAATCTGATACTTAAAGAGCCAAAATCGTTTATGGCATGCTAAATATGCTATAGAGTTATCCCTCAAGAAAAGTACTCTGCTTTCCTTTTACTTTGTGTGTGTGTGCGTGTTTGGTTCTGAAATGTCTAGAGATTGGAAGAGTTTGAGCAGTAATGAAACATACAGGAGTACATGTGTGTCATAAAATTGTTAATCTGCGTGTCCATGCATTATAGTATTATGCATGAGGACATCCACCCATATCAAATATGCATTAAAATTTTTTTACAGTAGAGTGGAAGTTAAGATATTTCTTTCTTGTCCTATCATTGAGAAAAATGAGTCGAGACATCTTGTTGTCAGTAGACAAGTAAAATACCACAAAAGCTATTCATTTTCCCATGAGACAATATTAATGCATGCACTGCACTAAATAAAGGACTATTAATGCCTCATAAAATACAAAGTAAAATATATAGTTCTTCCTGCCAAATGTAACTTCATGTTTCCAAAAGCCAAATCTATAATAAAATATGTAAATTGGTGATATTCCAATTTCTAACGCTACGACAAATTTCTCATAATTCTATTCAAACACAAAACAATACCTCAAGCAGAAAATCAGCATACCTGTTCCATGTACCTCCACATCACATTCAAAGCGAGGAGATTTCTTCCCATGAACTCCTACGTCAAGCAAAATTCAGCTTTGGAAGCATGTAACCAAGCGACTAAATGCAAGCAGAAATAAGGTTAAGAAATGAAAATATGTAATGGCAAGGCTATCTTAATCTAATCTTCAAGTGGATTTATGAACATGAAATGCCAGCTAATGCTCACAAAAATATGAGAGGAAACTTGCTGAAACATTTGGGAAACCTAAACTGAATGAAGGCATCAGACCACAAACTTAGCGACGCATTTGTGAAGGATGAGAACCATCAGGAGCACCAACATTTGCCACTTGAAGTAAAGTAACACTCATGTCCAAATTAAAGCCATGTAGTCAGAAACAATGTATGATATTTTTTCATATGCATCAAGTATGAATTAATCGAACTTGATTGCAATTAGGAAGGAACAAAATCAAGCTAATGGAAGTTCACGCACAGCACTAGAAGTTTGAGCAGGGAAAAAGAGAAGACGACTTTCATAAGCAATAATGAAGTTGCCACCAAATTTTTTGTAGCAAGGATGAGAAAACATTATCAAATTGTTGAATTGGAAATTAAGCCATAACCCGCAATTTCCATTACCCCATTGCTAATAACCTACAAGAACCAATACTATTGGGATGGTGATTTCAATTTTAATTTTACCACATTGAACACAAATAATTTAGTTAGAAAAAAGTTCCAAGTAGTTGTGTTTCTATCAACATACTCAAAAAGACAGAATTCTACGAATTAATAAATTCAATTTCTAGAGGACCCTGATTTCAAGCAATAAACTTGAGTTAGTGCTTTCACCAATTAAGGGATTTGAAACAACTTTATTTAATCACTATGCAATTCATAGACTCCAACTAGTGTAATTTTGATTCTTAGTTTAGGTTTTCTTGTCTTCAAGGCTTCTAAATAATGAGGGATTTTCTTGTCTTCAAGGCTTCTAAATAATGGTTATTCCTCTTACATAGACTTGCTATGTAATAATTTGAAGATAATAGTAGTAACAAAATCAGGAGGAAAGATTAAAAAAAGGCAAACCTTCTTGATGAGTTGAACATCATAAGACCTCCCATACTTGTTCCTAATAATGGTTGCAAGGTCTATGCCACTAAACTTTGAATCATCTGCACCAACAATTCTTTCAAGATTCTTTCTCTGCATTTCGCTATCTATCTGGAAAAATATAATTAAAAATTAAAACTGAAATTTGATTTACAAATTGAAAAAAAAAAAAGATGTAGACATACCCCTCCAGCTTCATCTTTGTTCATAACTTGATCATCTCCTTGTTCTTCTTCTTCTGGGTCATGGCCATCCAAATCACCCACTGAACTGCAGCATACTACAGGCCTATACTTTTGGGAACTTGGGGCAGCGGATTGAACATTAGAAAAAATTAATCCTCCACAACGAAAATATGGAATTTGGGGAAACTTATTACTATTAAATTTTGATTTGTAAATATGATCTTCAGCTCCAAGTCTCCAGTTGCAATGGTGGCCACATATAATGCTTGTCATTTTCTGAACTGAATTCATAGATTTTTGATAATTTTTCCAACACCAAGCCAAAGGGTTTCTAAGAATGATTAGTGGAACCAAAGTTAAAGAATGAAGATGGAAAAGAAAAAGAACCTGGTCAGAATCAGCGGGTTTTGTTGGAAAAATGGTTATCTCAACAAGACCCCATCATCTGGTTATGGAAATGTTTCGACTGGTTCGAACGTAACAGCGGTTTATGATGGTTCAAAGCGGTTTAACCATCCATTCAAGTGTGGTTTCGGTTCATATTTTGCTTGAGCCAAAATGTAACATATATTAAAGGTAACTTGCACCTTAAAAATTGGTATATTTTATTTTAGAATTCTGTATATAGTTAATACAAATAATTAAATGTTACTCAAATGATTAACATCATTAAACATATTCTATATTTACATTTCACTTTATAACATTTCTTCTAGCATTTAGCTTTAATTTTTTTTAAACAATTATTAGATGCCGGTTAGATATGGTTCAGTTAGATTCCGGTTCGACCTGAATCGTGGTTTAATCATCCACAATTTTTTTTTTTTTTGCTTGCGTCAACGCTACTTCTCTGTTCCAAAATTTGCTTTGTATTTATGGTCTGAGTTTTTCATTTCAAGTATCATCATTCCTTCTTCTTCCTTTTCATTTCCCTCAATTCCCGTTTCTCTCCGGCCACCAGAAACGGGCATCATTTCGAAACGTTTCCAATTTACAATATATTCAATGTTTTTATTAACAATTCCACTAGATTAGATTTTTTAATTAATTGGACGAATAAAATTGGAAAGATCAAATGGGAAGGAGTAGATCGTCATCATCGTCAAGCAAGTGGAGGTATTGTAATCCATCGTATTACCTGAAGAGACCAAAGCGCATGGCGTTGCTCTTTATCTCTTTTGTTTGTGTTTCTTTGCTTGTTTGGGATCGCCAGACTCTGGTCAGAGAACACGAGGTACTTTTTCTTCTCCTTCTTTCTTTGTATACATTGTCATTTTGGTGTATTAATATAATTTTTTGTATGATTAGCCTTCGGAGATCTTTCTTTATTTTCTGTTTCAAGATACAGATCACATAAAAGATGAAATCCTGGGAGGAATTCAATTTTTTTTTTTTTTGAAGTTCCATATTACATAGGCATTCTTTGATTTTAGATGGATAAATTTGAGTAATTTCATTTCAGATCCACCAAAATTACTTACATTGCTGCCTTGCCTTATTTGATCAAAGAGCTAGCTAACTCTTATTGAGGAATGTAATCTCAAAATAACCATCTAAGCAGAGGATGGTATAGTAGGAAATAATCAAGAGAATGTATAGTAGAAATGGACTATGCCTTATGGGGCTTTTGCCCCCTGTGCTGCTAAAAATTTGATCCTTAGACTTTGCAGTGTGTATGATTAGTTGTGATTGTTCGGTTTCATGTAGTTGAAACCCTTTTTCGTTCTTCTGTAGTTTGCTTCCCAGTGGTATGATAATTGTGTTATATTGATAGACAACAAAGCATTATCCACCTGCTGTTAGATCTATTACTTTCTTAGAAAGGGAAGAGAGATGACAATATCAAAGTTACTATTGAGGTGATGGAGGTGACTGCGCAGTAATGTGCACAATAAAATGGTTTGATGCGAGAGTTCATCAGGGGTATTTTGTGTCAATATGAAGTGATAATGATGGATCGGTAGTTTGAATTGCCATTGAAATTTGAGGTAGCAAGGTTCCTATGGTTTGACCAAAAGAAAACTATGGGCTGTCTGCAGGAGTTTGCAGGTGAATGGACAAAAATTCTTTCAAGGATGTAGGTGGTGGAGCTATTAGTAGCTGCATTTAGCCAACCTGACTATCCAAATTGATAGTTTTTGATTGGAGGAAAATGAAATGAAAGAAATACGAAGGAAAGAGAAAGAGAGAAGGATAAGGGAAGGAGAGAATAAATGAATGTTTATGAGAAGATATGACAACACCTAAAAGAGAGAACTATAGATCACAATTCTATCAAATTAAAGGCTGAATCTTCTAGTGATGAACTATGAAATTACCAACGAACTAGTATTTTTATTATTCAAAATTCTTGCATGTCAATCTAGTAATCTCCTTGTAAACTGAACTATTTACATATGCATACTTTTCTGGTTCTACTTAACAAATCAGGCTTGATTGTTATAAATATCTTAAGATGCTAAATGGCAACATTAAAAGGTTTGCTGAAGTTGAACTTTGAAATTGATACAAGGTTTGAATCTTTATTTTTAAATCATTAGGCCAATATCTAATGATAGTATATGAAAGCATTATTTTTCAATGATTTGCAAAAAAATTTAAAAATAAAACTTGATGCTTGTGATTGCTTGAAAATCTTTTCACAATCACAATTCCAGTAGGGCCGTGTTGGGAAGTGCAAAATCCCCTTGCCTCATGTTACCATGGTTCTGATATTTTTCAAGAGTTGGAGCACCTTGTAATGCCATAGGGTGAAAAAAAAAAAAATCTTGCTGTCCTGTTTTCTATAAATACCGCTGGTAGTTATTTTTCATTTTAATGTCTTATTGATGGATGAGAATAAAATAATCATTTCTATCATTTTGTTTGATTCAATAATAAGGTTAATAACAATGGTATTTATTTTTCATTTTAATGTTTTATTGATGGATGAGAATAAAATATTAATTTCTATCATTTTGTCTGATTCAATAATAAGGTTAATAATAATTTTATGTGATTCAGTAATCATTAATTGCTGAAATAAGAATTTAAGATGAATAGGCCTTGAAAAAGCACAAAGAAAAAAAATCTTATCCTGACAACCTTGAGGAACACAAAATGCACTTTTGATAGAATCATCTTTAGGTTATGAAAAGGAAAAGAGAGAAGCATTAAAGTTACTAGAACGAGAAGCATATGGTGTAATTTTTTTTATGTGAACCACTTAAAGATTGGTCAACTTGGTAGAACTCACACTTGCAAACTGGTGTGAAAGATGAGGGTACCTAGGGCATTATTAAGCTCTTACCAGTCATGCCTTTGCAATGTGGGATTGTAATAATACCCCACACTTGAAGAGCCAACGTCCTTGTTGGTCACAGTCACAGCTAGCACCCTACACTTTGGAACTCGTGTCCCTTACGGGTCTAGGCCACCACTCTGAGTTTTGGGTCCTGCAAGATGGATGGGGCTTGCACTAGTATGAATTGACATGAATCACTTGAAGATTGGCCACCCAGGTAAAACGCACCCTTAATCAGCTTGCAAAGGGAGGATGTATAAAACCTGAAAATGATAGAGGTATTTTGCTGAAAATTTGTGTGAGAATCTCAACACATAATTTCAATAAAAAACTGTCCGTATGGAGAGGACAAAGCTCCTAATACAAACTGATCTAATCAAAGCAAAGACATAATAGCAAAGGAACATTCAACAGCTATTTATAATAATAACTACCTAATAATGAGGGAATATTTGCTGAAATTTAGGGAAATAATGAGAAAGTGAGACTAGAACTGCTAGGTCTTGATTATGGAGTGTAACTGCCCAAGTTAGTGGCCATGTTATTTTGCTTCAACTAAGCCTTATCCTTGTGTATTTTCCTTTTCTTTTGAGAATATGTCTTAGGAGGTGGGTTTCTATCAATACCTTCCCCTTGAAAACTCGCCTTGTCCTCAAGGCGAAAATCCAGACACTAACCATAGGCTGGACGCAACATTGAAACATGGAAGTTGCAATGGAGTTTGGAATCATCATTAGGGTTTGGCACCTTTGAAATTGCTTGGAAAGAGACCTGATCTGCTCTAGTAACACCTTGCAACCTGTAGCGTTTGCCATTCAGGTTAAAAATCATGAACATTTATCCCAATTAGGTTGAACAGTTTTGAGGGATGCAAGCCACTTAATCCCTAAAACCAAATCAGCTCCTCCAATTGAACAAGGAATAATCTTGAGTGATACACAAACCTGGAAGTTGAATAGCAACATTCTGACAAGTCTGATCGCATTGATAATATCTCCATTGCCAATCTGCGCACCAAAAGGACTTGTCTTTTCAACTGGAATGTTTAAAGCAGCTACAATAGGGGCAGCAATGAAGTTGTGGGTTGATCCACTATCTATTAGTATGAGCACCGATTTGCCATTAAGAGAACCTTTGAGCTTCACTGTTGTGCCGCTTGTTTTTCTCAAAAGTGCATGCAGTGAAATTTCAGCCAAATTTCCTGCAAATTCTTTTGTGGCTATTCCTGGGTTACTTTCAATGGGTTTGTCACCTTCATACAACTCCATATGGGTGAAAGTTGAATGCTTAAAACGATGCCCCAGTGTGAACTTTTCATTACACCTAAAACACAAACCTTTGTTAATGTGGTTTTGCCGCTCAACATCGCAAGTGCGTGTTGATTGGCCAGTTGAGTGGAAGTGGTTAGATGGCATGCTGGTGTTTGAGTTATGGCTGTTGTAGTTTGTTGATTTGTAGTGGGTGAGTAACTAGGAACAGAATAAGAAGAAGTGGGTTTGTTTGAGTTTGGCCAATTTTGAGGTTTAGGTACTTGGGATAAGTTTGGATTCAAATTCAATAGCAAGGCTCATAGCTTTGTACACACTTGTTGGCTTATGAATACCTACATCAGCACGTAAATCCTCCTTTAACCCGTTTAAAAATACACCAAGAAGGCAGTGTTCCGGCCAATTGGAGACTTGAGCGGATCTCTTTGCAAAACAGTACCTGTTTGATGTATCTCACATAATACTCATCTGGATTTTGGATTTCTGCTGGTCCATAATTCTCTTGAAGGGCCTTGACCAATTCATCCCAAAATAAGATAGGTCTCTCATTAGAAAGCCATCTAAATAAATATAAGGCATCCCCTTCAAGGTACATGGCAGTTACATCGACTTTTGATTCATTTGTTGTAATACCTGAAATACTTTTCCGCCTTCAAGATCCAACCATGAGGATCTCCTCCTTCAAATCGTGGAAATTCCATTTTAGTTCGGGGGTAGAAAGAATTTTGGCCCAATAATGTGGGTTGTGCTCCTCTTCATCTCCCTCAAAGTTCCAGTTGGAATGCTGAGTTTGACGTGACTCATGAGAAGCAGCTGCAGACTTTCCATGGGTTTGTGCTTTGTTGGCTTGGTCCATTACCTCCAATTTGGAAGCAAAGTAAGCTAACTGCTGTGTGATAGGATCAGTAATTGTTTCAACAGGGGTGGGTGATGGGCGGTTTGATGGTGGAGGTGGTGGAGTAGGTGGTGGTGGTTGTTGGTCATTGGAGGTTGAGGAGCCATTGGCTCGGATACCAAATGATAAAACCCAAAAATGATAGAGGTATTTTACTGAAACATTGTGCAAGAATCTCAGCACATAATTTCAATAAAAAACTGTCCGTATGGAGAGGACAAAGCTCCTATACAAACTGATATAATCAAAGCAAATACATAATAGCAAAGGAACATTCAACAGCTATTTATAATAATAACTACCTAATACTAAGGAAATATTTGCTGAAATTTAGGGAAATGATGAGAAAGTGGGACTACAATTGCTAGGTGTTGATTATGGAGTGTCACTGCGGAAGTTAGTGGCCATGTTATTTTGCTTCAACTAAGCCTTATTCTTTTGAGTTTTCTTTTCTTTCAAGAATATGTCTTAGGAGGTGGGTTTCTATCAGGATGCCTTGGAAATCATTTATCTCTTACCTATATTCTGCCTTGGAAATGTGGAATTGTAACATTTTTTATCTATATTTGTTTCGACTTATAAGTGGCTGACAGGTGCAGGTGTTCAATAATATTCTTTCTTAATTAGTTCTAGCAAAATCAAGAATAAATTGAGAGTGAGATGTCCTTTTTGGTCCATTTCTGAGATTGTATAAATGAATCTATATTTGTCATTTCAATGCGAAATATCTCCCCAAAATTGTAAATTGTAAGTAGATATCGATCCACTTGTGGAACAATTGATATCTTTTGTGATATATCATGTAAAATGCCTTGATATTTGTTAATAATAGATAGGACAACTGAATTTCCATATGCTTTACTTGTGAATATTTTTTTCCTCAGATTCTTAACCATAAAAAATTATTCCAATTTGCAGGTGGAAGTTTCCAAACTGAATGAAGAACTGAACAACTTAAAATCAACGGTAAGAGGTCCATGATTGTGGATATAGCTATGGCTTTCATTCTGCTGTTTTCAGAATTTTAGACTCTGTTTAATGTATTTAATTTTTTTATTTTTTGGGAAAATTTTTTTCATTCCTTAGAATACTTTGAGTTCCAAGTATAGTAATATGCAATTATATGGGTGTATATAGATGATAAATCAAAACAGTATCTTTTGATTGTATGATACATGAATGGATTGTTGTCAAAATCTCTAAAATTGCTTGCTTATGCACAAAATGTCATAAACAAGGTGCGCTTAATAAATAAGGGCTTTCTGTGGTTTAAGTGTGCGCCTTATCTGAAGTGAAAAGTGAGAAAAGCCTCACTTCTTCTACGTTTCTTTTATGCCCTTAAACATAGGTCTTTTAGGTACTTTACATTTTATTTTCCCCGGATGACTCTTCTGTAGCCTCCTGGAGAAATTTAAAATACAAAGATGGTTTGTTCACTTTTCAATATAGTCAGAACTTTGGAGATTCAGCACTAGCTGTCCCACCAAATTTAGATTTTTATGGCACTTTATCTTTCAATAGCGGAAACCTTTTATTCTTTAAGGTTTCTGGCCGGCTGGATAGGCTGAGGATGGGTGTCAAGAGGAATGTAGAATCTCAATCAATCAAAGTTAATGACAATTTTGTTTAGCTGTATTTCTTTGGATTCTGAAATATTTCTGTGTCACATGTGATGCCCATAGGACCAAGCTTATTATACCCATATTCTAGTATGAATTTAAGAATCTTATTAGCTTTTTTTGCATCCAAATTTTGATATCTCATGTTTAAATTTCTTCCATTATTAAATTTAAACCTTTTAATATAGCGTTTGGATGTAAGTAAAAAGACCAAAAAAGGGCTATTTGAGCATATAAATAGTACAAATTCCCCCAGAGTGTTTTTCTTAGAAAGTTTTCATATTGCATTGAAAGCATAGCCCTTGAAACTTGCTTTTGTTAGTGCACCCACTCTTTTAGAAACACTAGCTGCCCACTTGAATTCCTGCTCCTTTGAAAGCTTTGACTTCAATAGAAACTAGTTCTCAATCATTGGACTTGCTACTTTTTTCTTTGCTAGATCATATATTTGTATGGATCAATAATGCTAAGTTTTTATATTTCTTGCAGCTAGAAGAGTTAAAGAGTATCCATGAAGATGGAATTAAAGTTATTGAAGGTAAACGTAATAAACCTTTTCAAAAGGCTGTTCCTGATGATCCAATTGACATTCAACGAAGAGAGAAAGTGAAAGAAGCTATGATTCATGCATGGAGTTCATATGAGAAGTATGCATGGGGTCATGATGAACTTCAGGTATTTCAAATTTTTCTTTTTTGTCGTCTCATTTATTTTGCTTATATCTTGTAGAAGAAATGATTTAAACATGATGGATAATGTGATTGGCAAGCCAGCTTATGCATTGCTGATTGTTTGAACAAGTAACTGGAGAATTTCAAGCTTTCCTGCAACCTATATGTATTAATTGATGAATTATATCTTGGTTCTGCTATCTTTATTTGTATGATTTGTCTACAGTCTTTCCTTTTTCTCTGTCCATTGAAATTACTGCCTAATGCAAAAATTAATTGACTTGGCAATATCTGAATTCTTCATATAAAGGCTTAATGGTGAATAATATGTATTTAATAATGAATATTAGTCCATAAAATTTAAAATGATAATAACTTATTTGTCTCGTGAGATTAGCATATACCAAACAGATGGCCTTGCTTGATGCAATTACTCATCAGAAATTTAAATTAAATATTTATTATGTAATTTTGAACTGTCTTTGGCATTTGTTTCTTCAAACATCAGAAATATAATTATGAAGGTTAATATTGAATGGAGGAATACAAAATATGCTAAATCAAAAAACTTTTTTGGAAAAGTTCCCTGCATATGTGTGTGTGTGTGTGAGATTAAAATGACATTGACAAGGTAATATTTCCATTTTCCCATAAGAAGCCCATCTTTTGAAGCCAGAATGGGGTACTGTACAAAATGTTTGAAATACAGTGGAAAAATATCATTCTGGCAATATTTCTAAAGGAGTTGCAAATGGATTTGCAGGTTCACCAACCATTGATGGCTCTAGATCTGCTAATCCTACAGAGATGACTTAGAACCAATATTTCATTATTATCTGATAGATTTTTCTGTTCTAATACTCTATTCAAGAGTTATCAGTATTTATGAATATGTCTTTCGTCGAATATGGCTTTCCACATATGTGTATCTATGGCTTGTGCTATTTGGCATTGGATATATATTGGGATCTAGAAGTATTTTGCGATGAACGTACATAAAGGCCTTCTTTAGATTTCCCCAAAATATTACAAAAAATCTTCCATGACGCTCTGAAGAATGGCCTGCAATGTGTGTCTGTATGTGTATATATATAATGCGTATTAAGTAATGTTAGCAATTAATTTGAGGTGTGTGCAAATTTATGCTGGATTTTTAGATGAAAAAGGTTTTTTGTGGGTTTCAATTATGATTTGATTGTTTACTCTGCAGGAGGAACCATTCAGATGGTTGCAAGTTTATGCTATTCAAATCCTTTCTTTTCTTTTAACATTTAACCATAAACTTACTTTTCTGTTAGAATCTAACAAGCAAAATATTGGTTTTTGCTGGAGTTGCACTTCTTGTTTCTCCAGGACTATTCTGTCATGAATTGTCAATTTTATCTTAGAAGCTGTAAGTCATTTTTGATAGTTTTATTTTTACTTTTCAGCCGCAATCAAAGAATGGTGTTGATAGTTTTGGTGGTCTCGGAGCAACTCTAGTTGACGCCCTTGATACATTATTTATAATGGGTCTCAATGAGGAGTTCCAAAGAGCCAGACAGTGAGTTCCATTTATGTTATTTGTTTTTTATTTCCCCTAATTTCCTTTTAGTTCTTTACATTGTTTATGCATATGCATTCTCTGCATTCCTTACACCAATTAAAACTATTTATATTTCTGAATTATGTTTTGCTTAATTTCTTTTTAGTTCTTTACATTGTTTATGCTATGCATTCTCTGCATTGCTTACACCAATTAAAACTATTTATATTCCTGAATTGTGATTTGCCAGGTTTTACATTTTTGAAGCAATTTTTGGTCTTTGGACAAATTTCCCATTTTTTAGAAAGAAAAAACATTCGTGTTGCCAACATAGGTGGCTTATAGTAACCATTCAGATCTGATGAAAGTGATCTCTGCCTTTCTAGGAGGGAGGGGGTTGGGGGGCATAAGTTTGTGGCATCTTTTGAAGCATAATGGGTAATTAATGGTCCACAAATATGTACATAGGTGCGACCACTCTATTACTATCTTTGCAGAAGACTATGTTCTAGGAAAGGGAACTCTGACATTCTTACTCTTGAGCAACTGCATGAAATAGATAGTTTCGGCACTTGATGTTGCAATATTTATTGTTGCTACCTGTTGTCATGGTAATACATAGTTGCCCTTAGACATCACAGGCCCACCGACTATAGGCACAAGTGGCTGGAGTACATTGTGGCTTTTACTTCAATATGGCATTAATTGATTGTCTAAACATTAATCAATGCATCTGGGCATGATCTCTTAAGGCCAAGTATCAAAACTCCAAAGTTTTATGCATATTACTTTTGTGTTTTTCTTTTGAGCAATTATTCTCTCGTAACATAAAAGATCTAGCTTAGTTGTGTTTTTAAAAAACTCAATTATAGCTATTTGGACCATGTTGAAGCTGTATAAGGTTTTCTTTGTAAAATTTCAGTTAAAACTACATACTTTTTTTTTGGTTTATGAATGGATATGTGGGTTATTTATAGTGCCATCCCATTTCCATCGCACCAACCCATTTTATTTCATGACCCTTCTTCCAATTTTAGTTTTTCTGTTTTTTGTCTCTCTCTTTTTTTTTTTTTTTGTCTGGCTTTTGTTGATTTTTCATATCTCCCTAACTTGAATATCGGTTTATTATTTTAATTCATTGATGTTTATTCCTTCCATCATTGGTTAATATGTTGTAATAGATACCTCTGGATGCTTTTAACTGCAATCCTAATTGATGTGTTTGCCATTCTTTGTAGGTGGGTTGCAAATTCGTTGGACTTTAACAAGGATTATGATGCTAGTGTCTTTGAGACAACCATAAGGTTGCGTTATAAGGTTTAATATGCAATTTGTTTAATTTTATTATATATTGATTTTGAACAATGACATTTTTTATTCTTAGTTTAGTAGCAAATGAGCATTTACTGTCTTGCTTATATGTCTTCCTTTGTAATTGGAATCCAGAGTTGTTGGTGGACTGCTTAGTGCATATGACCTTTCAGGGGACAAAATTTTCTTGGAAAAGGCCAAAGATATTGCGGATAGATTGCTTCCTGCGTGGAATACACCAACTGGTATACCTTATAACATCATCAACTTGGCACATGGAAATCCGCATAACCCTGGATGGACAGGTGTAAGTAGTTGTGGAATTGATATTATGGATGTCTTTTAGTGGTGCATGAATCTTGTTCTTCATTCTCTTCAAATTTTCAGTCACTTCAACCTTAAACATCCGTCATTAAAATTGCTGTGGTAATCTGCCTATTGTCGGAACCTGTGTAGTGTGGATAATTCCACTGGACAGAACATACCACATCTGTTGCTGATAATTCTTAGATATTTATTCTAAAATGTATCAGAAACTAGAGATACACTTATTTATGTCTTAGGCATTTCCAGTACTCATTGGCTTAATGTGTCCAATACATTGTCCAAAACTCCAAAGCTTATTATTATCCCCTGAAGATTTTTCACCCCATCAGAGAGAGTGAGAGTTTGAGATGATCTTCGAATATGTATTAGTAAGTAAAACATTAGTGGATATATGTTCACCAGTTTTGTTTTCCTTCTTGGTTCTAGGGTGAAAGTATTCTTGCAGATTCTGGCACAGAACAGCTTGAATTTATTGCTCTTTCTCAAAGGACAGGAGACCCAAAGTATCAGTTGAAGGTATCTTCCTCTATTATGTATTCATGTATCACTCTTTTTGTTGAAGTATATTCCAGAGGTTGCATTCAATAAAGTGTGCTTCCTCTTTGTTGAAACATTAATAACTGGTTTACTTTTCTGGCAAAAGAAACTATTTTCTTAGTTTATTTACTTGCAATTAATCAGTTTCATTGAAGTTTATATTTTAGGTGGAGAAAGTTATAACAGAGATCAATAAAACCTTTCCTGATGATGGTTTGCTTCCAATCTATATTAGTCCTGATACTGGAACTGGAGCATACTCCACCATAACTTTTGGTGCGATGGGTGACAGGTATGAACCATTATGAAGCTCTAGATATGGTACATGCATGTTTACATGGTTGCAGAGTTATTGTCTACAATGATTCCCATAAGTTTGAGTAGATGGACTGTAAATCTTATAATATATTTGGAAATCCCATTGCAGCTTTTATGAATATTTGCTCAAAGTTTGGATTCAAGGAAACAAAACTTCATCTGTGAGAAATTACAGGTGAGACATTTCAGCGACACACCCTTGTTTTCTGTCATACTAAACTATATGCATTCATAAGTTTGTGGATATTTAGAACTGTATTATCCCCCAAGTGACTTGACCAAAAAACTATTTATGTACCAAAACAATTTTTTTTTTTTCTCAAAAAAAGAAAAAAAAAAAGAGTTTATTTGCTTTCAGTTCACTAGGTTGGTATTATAATATTAAGGTCTCTTTGCTGGTGACATTGATTTATTTACTTATTTATTTATTTTCTAAGAGTACTGCTCTCATGTTATATGGAGAACTTGGAAAAATGTTTATATCATAATTATGCCATATAGCTACAGTGTAAAACTTTCATAAAATATATGCTCTTTTTTTGCCCCATTTTGTATATGATCATCCTATAACTAAATTACTAAAATCAAATTATCATTTCTGATTAATTATCTTTTCACTATCGCCTTCTTCTCTGTAGAAAAAAGAGAGTCTGGTTATTTGAAAAAAGAGAAGAAGTACTATATATGTGTACATATAAGAAAATATGTGTAGCAAGAAGGCAAGGCAGTTGCCAGTTGCCTTGCATAATGAATTGTGAATTTCCCTTTCTGCCATTCCTTATTTGTTGCTTTATTTATAACTTCACAATCCTTGTTTGTCTTTTTTTTACGATAAATATTTGATTCTCCTCTCTCTCTCTCTCTCTCTCTCACTTCCTCTCAACACACGTGTGTCAATAACTATTGCTTTCTGATTTTTAGTTAAGCCCTCATTTTGTGGTAAATGAATCAAAAATAGATAACTAATTTACTGAAAACAGAATTGAGTTTCATTGTTGATGAATTCCATCACATTTTCTTTCATATAAAATATAAAAACATGAAATCTGGAATTAATATAGCCTAAAGTAATCAGAGATTTAAATGTAAATGTATTGTTATGCAGTTCATATTATTCTATAGGGAGTTAAACCCAAAGTTAATTTTGTTAACCCAAAATCCATGTAGAAGAAAGGAAATTTGAAGTATTATCATGAGTTCTTTAATGGCCATATATTTTAAGTGTAAGCTAAATGACAATTGGCACATACAATACGACCAGTTGGTTCATGTGGATTTTCATAACCCTGCTGTGCAGAAATGGTGATATTTGTAACAATACAAGTTTAGTGTGAGTTTAAATTTTGAAATTCCCCTAGTCTTTGCAGGTATTGAGACAAGTGAGGGTGATAGAAGAATTTACTATTGAGGATTTAACTGATAGAGAAAACAGTAGAACAGAGCTTGTAAAAAAAAAGGAGAGGGAATTTATATTGATTGTGAGATAAGTTTTACAGCAATATTGGTGTGAACAACCAATAGTACAAAGTGAAAGAAAAAAATAACAGATAAACAAACAAATAGAGGATAGATGACTGCAAGATAAGCCCCCATGCCAAAACCCATGCAGAAGGATTCTGCTTCAAATTATAAGATTTTCAGATAATTCCCCCTCTCCTAAAAATGATGTTATATATATATATATATATATATATATATATATATACACACACACACACACACACACACACACACACACACATCAGGAAGTGTAACTAATTTTGCTGATGCCCCCCTGTTGTCTTGGTTCCCAAGCCTGTGCTTAGGAGCAATTCTGCTTCAAATTATAAGATTCTCAGATAATTCCCCCTCTCCTAAAACTGATACTATATATCTATATGCATCAGGGAGCATAAATAATTTTGCTGATGCGCCCCTTTTGTCTTGGTTCCCAATCCTGTGCTTTGCAACATGTTTGCTCCTTGTAGGCTACCAAATAGGGCCTTGGGCCTGTAGCATCATTTCTATCAGAAGAAATGGAAGGAAATTAAGAATGTTTCTAGACACTGTTTAAGCTACATAATATTTTCCTTTCTATTCCATTTCCGATTTTCCATTTTCCTTGTATGCAATCTAAGTGTAGAGGTCAAGAGAATGCTGTAATTACCCAATTTTCTGTGTATTCTTTTTTTTTTTTTACTATTAATTTTAATCACATGGTTGATGCAGTTTCGGAATTCAATTTCCATACATCAATGTGTTTCTCAAATATTTCCTGTAAAAACTGTTGAAAAGTACTGCTTATAGGCAGTCCTCTAACTAAAACAGGCCTTATTTCTCACATCTTTTTGCTGATAATAAATCAATGAAAAATCTATTCAAATGACTTCTTGGTACTGCTGCTTAGATCAGCTGGAAGTTCCACTCTCCTTCAGTCAATTGATAATTTTTTACTTAATCTGTTTCCTTGAAAGCTGAAAGAATTTAAATTTTGTGGAAGATGAAAGCACATAGGCCAAGAAAAAATTGTTGGCTTTCTGGTAAGGGAACTGAGCCATGGAATTAAATTGTGCATACGAACATAATTTTATTCATCGAACATTCTTTTCTTTTAATGAAATGATAAAATGAAAGAAATGTTTGTTGCATACATTGTTATTTGTCATGAATTTTTTGTTGTCAAATGTTAAAATTCAGGTTCTGCTTTGATAAATAAATTTCTTGTGGTTTCATTTTAACCTGATGCTCAGATGCTGTTCTCTCTCTCTCTCTCTCTCTCTCTCTCTCTCTCTCTCTCTCTCTCTCTCTCTCCCTCTCATACACACACACATTAACACTTCTCATTTTGTTTAAATCAGACGAATTATTTTTAGTACACTTTGTTGTTTTTTTATGCCTATCATCAACCTTATGAAATCTTGGAAGCAGAAAAATGTGGGAGAAATCAATGAAAGGACTTTTAAGCTTGGTTAGGAAAACTACACCATCATCTTTCACATACATTTGTGAGAAGAATGGAGAGGCGCTGGCTGACAAGGTTGGTGTTTGCTTTTATAGTTAATATTATATTGCAGCCTGTTTGGAGCGAATGAGTTCCTCTGGAATTGATTTTGAGTTTTATATTTCATGTTTGCAATAAGAAAAGTGTTTACTTTTAATTTTAGAAATTCAAACCAAAGACATTGAATATAAATAATTCAAATCTATAGGTAAGACTTCCAAAATAAATACAACAGAATTGCCTAAGTTTTTATGGGGGAAAAATATTCTATATATATTCTTCATACCTATTCATTCATATCTCTTTCTTACCATTTCTCATTCTCTCTCCTTTTTACTTGTTTGTTAATCTTGCCAACTCTATTCTTGGGATCTTCAGTCGATTTGTGTGTTTACCAATTATGTTTTAGAACAAGGGATAAAACTCCTTGAATAATTCAGGATTGTTTATCTGATATCACTTGTTGCAGTGGAAGTGTGTAGCTCAATCAGTAATGTACAAGTAGGATTAAAATCAATCGATCATTGCAATATAATTGGTTTTGAAGAAACCTTAACTACGTGTGTTGTATTTGTACTTGTGAAAACATATCCTAAATTCTAAATAGAAAACTAATCCTAATTAGTTGTTTAACAAGCTTAATTATAATAGGAAAATTGGAAAACTTTCTAGTTGATATCTTACTTTAAAGGAATCCTAAATAAAGAAGGTAAACACAAAACTTCCAATCTAATTAACATAATCTATAGGAATCAAAATGCAGGCAAAAGATCTATGTAAATGATCTAGTTCGGTATGAGATTAGGGCTTGTTTGTTGTCTTTGTTGTATAGGAATCCCATGATTCCCAAATTATTACATGGGAGAGAATTTTTTATTGTATCTATTTCATGTAGAATAGTAATAGAAATATATACAGAGAAGTATATCAATGGAAACTGAATAATAAAACTTCTAACTCAATCCTATTATGCTGCCTATTTACAGTATATATGAGTAATAATTTACTATAAACAAAACGTTGAATTCCTATAACACACTATGGAAACAAGTTTGTTTTGAATCTTTTTCAATTGATGATCTGTCTTGATGTGCTTGGTTCTTTCTTGCGACATGGGATTAAAAGTAATCATAATGAAGAGCTGCTTGATTATCACACTACAGTTTGGTAGGTAGGAAGTCTTACAACCTTTCTGCTTCACTCAGTAGTTGATGTATCCGCACAACCTCATAGAATTGTGCCATGGCTCTATTCTTGAATTCAAAACTAGGATTAGAGACGACATTCTGCTTCTTAATCCATCATGATACTAAATTTCTTCCAACAAAGACATTGTCCTTAAGTCTATCTCCTGTTTGTCTAGAACCTGAATAATCTACATCTAAGAATCACTTAATGTTTATTTTTCATGATACTTTCCTATATACTAAACGATGTCCTGGATCTCCCTTCAAGTAGCACAAAACCTTTCATGAAGCTTTTCAGAGTGCATCAACCAGAGATGACATAAAATTTTCAATTTGCATCAACCCTGAAATGACATAAATTGATTCATGATACTAAAGAGAATATGCAAGGTTATGACAAGTTAATGTGATATAGTCTTGTTTTCATTTCCCACCAATCTCATACATATTTGTCAGGATCTTCAAACATATGACTGCCCTCTGCTGCAAGTTGACAAGTAGGAATAGTGAAGTTGAGGGCTTAACATTTAATTTTCCTATTTGAGCTCCTAACTTCAATAAGAAGAATACTTCAGTAAACCAACCCATAATGGTTTCCATTCACAAAGACATAATGGTCTTTTATGATGTCGTCCCACACACCAACTACAAATGAAATATCAGTCTACTAAAAGAAACAACTTAATATAAGCATGAGACTATACCAAAATACTGCTAGATTTCAGTTGATTCTTCACCAGGGTGCCTCCTTAACATGAATGTCTCCCTCATAAACTTGGGAAACTAATTTGTATTTGTCACTTGTTTTATATCTGCACATGTATTTACTGCTTAGTAATATGAGTTCTCTTTAATCATCTTTTTCAATAAGCTTAATACATGAAGGTTATTTTAAAAAGTAAAGAGCAGTGGTATATTTCATTTCAATTCTGAATTTGTTCCAAACATAGATATATGGTATTCAATATTCCATATTTGAGTGAGAACATTTGAAATGTGATATTTCATTGATAAATAAATTATAATCTTCAAATTTTGTCTTATGGGACCATTATTATATGGATTATACCTACACTTTCAATATATTCTCTTCTTTGTCAAGGAAAGCATATTATGTAATGTTCTACATGCTTCTTTCTTTTTTTAATTTGTGCAGATGGATGAATTGGCATGCTTTGCTCCAGGAATGCTGGCTTTAGGATCTGCTGGTTATGGGCCAGCCGATTCAGGGAAATTTCTCTCACTTGCAAAGGAGGTATTCTTATTGTTTTCAAAGTTTAATAGGAGAATGACCTTTACAATGTTGCTTAGTATTCGAATGGTATTTACCATATTGAGTCATAATTTGTTTGGCATGTCATGTTACCTTCTCCCATTTTTCTTCTTTCTGCCTTAATTGCAAAACATGTGTGTGTGTGCCCGTGCGCGTGTCTATGTGTGTGTTTGTGTTCCGATTTTACCCAAATTTTCCATTGCATCCAGTTTTAATTACGACTATTTTGCTCTAGTTTAGAAATTTGGCTGCAATTGTATCCATTTGGTTAACTACAAGAAAAGTGATAATTTGGCATTAATAATATTACTAAAAATTTCCTCTTCAACCTCTTTCTCACCTCATTACACTCATTTTTCTCCTCAATTCCTACATAAATGTTTTCAACTCAGATTCTGCTATGTAATTGTATATACCGAACTTCATTGTCGACCTCAGGATCTGGGGCATTTGAGTAAATCTTTCAGAATCTTCAGTCAGGCTCCCACAGGTTCCTGTGCCTTGCTTAGCCCAGATCAAATACTCAAATTATCCATATCTCAGCCAACTATTGTTGGGGTTGATTTGTATCTACCTTGACATCTGTTTCTAATAATCATGGTTTAGAACCAAAAAAATTCAGTAGGTTTATAAATATAATGTAAGAGTATAATAACATCGATTCAATATTCTGCTATTACATAGTGTATATAACAGCTACTAAACGCCGTTGTTAGGCTACACCTCCTACAGCTAAACCGCTGCGTATCAGGTTTTGGGGAGTTTAATTTGCTTTTCTTTTAATGAGATATCTCACTTGTTTCCTTTCTTTTCCTTTAGTATATTGACTTGGATCTCCTTGTCATTTATTTCTAATATATTTCATTTTGTGCAGCTTGCTTGGACTTGCTACAACTTCTACCAATCTACACCTACTAAATTAGCTGGAGAAAACTATTTTTTCCATTCTGGTGAGGTCAGTTAGCAGTTACACTTATAATCATGACTGATTTTCATTCAGCTTACTTTGAAAGTGTAAAACTAGTATTCGTGGTAAAAGTGAAAGGGCAATGCATACACCATATGACTTTTCACCCTTCTTTTTCATATCTGGTATGCGACCTGCATAAACACTCCAATTTAATTAACTACAAAGAAAATGCAATTACATATCGACATGCAAATGCTAATGTATAGCATATTGATATCAATTGTGATTGATTAAGCAAACATGAAACATGTAGCTTGAGTAGTTTTGGTATGTAGTGTTGGAAGCAATGTATGCAAATAATTTATGTAAGCAATACCATGCTATGGCCCGTAAAGCCTCAAATTTCATTGAAAGGATCAATACTAATTCTCCTTCCCAAAAACAATTGAAGAATATTGCTAAACATAAAACCACTATGAATATGCTCCAAGGATGCTGATATCAACAGATAGTTTGGAGCAAATGAATTTCTGTTTTTTTAAAATCCATATATTAAGTTATATAGAATTAAAATCTGACTGAACAAAAACTCTATTGAGCAGTGGTGGAACTTTCAAGTGTATTCCCATCCAAATTAAAGTTCTTATCATGATTGTCAGTAAATTATTATTCTCTTACAGAATTCTGTTGGCGTTTTGCACCTAATATTTTCAGGACATGAGTGTGGGAACGTCATGGAATATATTGAGACCAGAAACAATTGAATCACTTTTCTACCTATGGCGTTTAACTGGCAACAAGACGTATCAGGAGTGGGGTTGGAATATATTCCAAGCATTTGAAAAGAACTCACGAGTTGAGGGTGGATATGTCGGACTGAAGGATGTAAGCACTTCCTTAATCCACTGAACCACACTAACTGCTTGTCATGTTTGTGAATTTCAAGATGTCATAAATTTTTCTTTCACTATTTGGCTTTAGTATAGCAGAATATCAGATAATTTCTTTTATCTGTCTTGTTTTATTTCATTTCTTTATATTCTAAATACATCTAATTTTATCTTTATGCTCATGAACAGAAATAGTTTGACAAGTTTTAAATGGTCATCTGTGCTAATTAACTTTTTCTAACTGATCTATCTCAGGTCAATACTGGTGTCAAAGACAACATGATGCAAAGTTTTTTTCTAGCAGAGACACTCAAGTATCTTTATCTCCTTTTCTCACCTCCGTCAGTAATCTCATTAGATGAGTGGGTTTTCAACACTGAAGCCCACCCCTTAAGAATTGTGACCCGTCATGACGAAGACACATTTGAGCAGCAATCAGAGAAGAAACAAACTAATAGGAAGCACGGTAGGAAAGAAGGTCAGTTTGTCGGTCATTAGAATTCATATGCTGTGTGCGTGCTTTGAAGTTTTGGTGCAATTAGATGAAAAGAATATAGAAGATACAGTTATCATTGTGATTAGTAGATGGAAGGCCTCATGGAATGCTGTTCCCATTAAGAAATTAATGTGGTACAAGAAAATTTTCCATTCCAGGCTGGTAGAAATTGCTGTATTCCATCGCGAGAACTAATGGACAATGTAACATAGAATGTGGCTAATTCCTTCACGTATTGTTAACTTATAACAGGAGAGTATTTTTATAATCATATGTTTACAGGGAAATTAGTATCTGGACCTCTGTTCTGATGACTATTTTTGGCACGGTGGCAGTGATTTGCTCTGTATTTATCGACTTTTCAGCAATTTTTAAATGATGGCTTAGCACTGTGTTGAAATTAATGGTTCAAGATGATTTATTGAATATAATGCTTCAAAATATATTTTTTTTCCCATGCCATGAATATATAGGGAAGGATCAAAGCGTGGTAGATCCCGTTTTCTTTTTTCTTTTCTTTTTTTTTTTTCGAGGGAGAAACATATAAAATTAATTGAATTTTTTTTTTTTTACCAATTCATTGTCCTCGTTAATAATAATTTAATAATAAAAATAAAAGAGTTAAATAATTTATTTCTTATAAAACTAATGAAAAAATCAATAATAAAAAAACACTAAATAGTATGAAGATTGCAAAGTTAAAGGGATATTTTAGTAATGTAATGCCTTAATGACTTTATAGGGACGACTATTTATTTATTGGAAAATGTTAATGTTAGTATACGGTAAATTTTGAAGTTTATGTTTAGAAAATAGGAGACATTTTTATAAATTCACTTAAGAGTAGTTTTTTTAAGGGATTTTTTTATACTCCCTTTTTCTTAAATCTATCAAATTAAAATTAAAAATAAATTTAAAAAAAATTAAAATACAAAATGATTAATATATAAAATTAATATTTATATATTATTTTTGTCAATAAATTGAACATGAAATTATTTTTAAATATCTATTAGTATATAAAATTAATTTTTACTAAACAAATAATATATAAAATTGACATTTATATACTATTAATATATAAATGGAGTGTATAAACTTGATTTTTGCCAAACAAATAGAATATAAAATAGATATTTATATATTGATAGGTATATGAATATGATTATGAGCTAAAGTGGTTTTATGTATTTTTTCTGTGTTTTTTAATGTTTTTATATATTTCTATATTGATGAATATGTAAATATATAGAATAAACATATAAGAGTGTAGGTTTATTTTTTATTTTTTTTTTTATGTTTGTTCATGTTTCATATATTTAAATATTATTTATATATCTATTTATATACTATGTTCATGGTAGATGGATTTATTTTTCATGTTTTTATATACTCATATATTATATAAAATGATGAATATATAAGGGTACAATTAGTATTTTAAAAAAATTAATATTTACTTATTTTTAAAAATTTTGATGATATTTACTTAACCTAAAACTTTAAAAGTGTTATTTGTTAACTTCTCCATAAATCATTTTGAATCTCTAGAAAATGTAAAAACACATTTGTTTTTATTTATTTTCTTTATTTACAAATATTGATTTTCTATTTAGTTAGTACTAAGTTACATTGAGTTACATAGAGGAGGCCACTAGTCGATCCGAGAGGAAGTCTCACTGGCTACGGTTCGGCAAGTTGATGAACCGGAATCGGACCAAAGATCAACGAGTTTGCGACGGGCTAATTAATCGACGGGCCACGAGCCAGGAGGTGGGTCTCGGTGGGCCGGGTTGATGGGGTCAAGCTCGCTAGAATTGACGGGCCTGTTCAGTTTTCCGACATGTTTTTAAAAAAAAAAATTGTAATTTTTTTTAAGGGTGAAAAAATTTACAAAATTTATTTTAGTGTGTTAATTATATTAAATAATTTATTTATGATTTTCTAAAATTGATTGGAAGAAAAGAATAAAATTATGATTGAAGTAGAAAAAAATTAAAATATAAAACAATAAATGATAATTTATTTAATATTTATATAATTTACATTAAATGTACATAAAACAATTTTACAACAATATTTACTGATTGAACCTAAACTAATTTTATATTAATATGTTCTAATAACTTCTAAGTATATAAAATAAAATTTGAAAATAGAAAAAAGGAAAAAAAAATTGGCTTGAAAATAATTTTGTTAATATTCAAAATAATTATTTTGTCTACGTATCATTATTGGGGTAAAGAGGAATCAAAGTCCACGTAAATTTTTTTAATTGAATTTTCGAAATTCCAATTATTTGTTACCTTAATTGTTGGTGCCGTTGGAAGAGTCGGTAATTTCGGAATCCTTTTCCGAAGAAGAACTTCATTTATCTTGTGCACGTTGATCCACTAATCCCCAATCTCCAACGAAAATTTGTGGTTCAAGGTTGTTAGCTATTAATTTTGTTCTCTTTTTTGACAATATTAGTCTACCGACATTGAAAGCTTGCTCGATCGCTTATTGAAACTGACGCCGCCAAGACTTCTTTCGCCATTTTTTAAGGGGAAGGTAGATTGTGTCGGCTCCACCATTCCAAAATGTCAAACTTGGAAGGATCGGTCGCCTCACCTATAAATTCAAATTCTATAGACAAATATTTGTTAAATTCAGGAAAGGATAGTAAGATATAAGAATAGAATAGGAAAGAGAAAAGAGAGAACGAGACAGAAAAAGAAAAAAATCGGTAGGTAAACAGAAACAGAGGAAAAAAAGAAAGCAAAGAAAAAAAGAGGAAAACTACCATTGTGCATAAAGGACCATGGGTGCTTAGGAAATGTTGTATTGAAGCTCAAGAGGCCGCCGGCGTTGAAAGGAGGCCGGAAACAGGGGTGGGAAGCCGCGGGAACTTAGGTTACTGTTCATGTGAACAGTAACCAAATTCTAGTGTTTCTACAAGGAAGACGACTGAAAATAACACCAGGGGCTGCGTTTTGAGGTATTTTACTCTCTGGGTATCTGTGAAAATTACAAATTGGTCCCTGAAGTTATAAGTTTGTGCCCTTGAACCCTGCCAGAAAACTTTTAATTATTTTCAATTTAGTCCTTCTGAATTTAAGTTCTGGCGAATTATATTTTGGTCCCTGCAGTTCTGAAGTGCTTGCAATTGGGTCCTGCAGAACTTTTAATTATTTTCAATTAGATCCCTCCGCCTAATTGGATTACAAAAAATTGTAAACTGTCTCCTGAACTCATTGTCAAATTTCAATTGAACCCCTAGGAACTTTAAAATTTATTCAATTGAGTCCTTTTTAGTTTGATTTCGAAATTATTCTTATAAATTGGACTAATTGGTTAATTAATTGAGTTAAATTATGATAGATATTGTTAAATATAATTAATATATGATAATTTGAGTTTGAAATTAAATATAAATGGCATTATTAAATATTTAAATATAGTAAACATATGTTAGAATTTAAAATTCAAATGAAATAAAAATATTCTATAAATAGGATTAATGTAATAAAAGAGAATAAATGTTAAATTATGTATTTTATTATATATGAATTATAAATGAAAAAAAAAATAAATATTTATACATTGAATTATATAAGAACATCTAATATAGGAGCGGAGCGAGGAAAGCAACCCAAGACCTATACTTGAGTTTCGTTTGAGAGGTAAGTATAAACTTTAAGTGTATTGATTGAAATAAATTGTATTATGAAATTATTGAATATATGTTGATTAAATTATTTGGATCGGTACTGAAGTCCAATCAATTGATTTTATTGTTATTGAATATATGTTGATTAACTTGTTTGGATTGATACTGAAGTCTGATCAATTGATTTTATTGCTATTGAATATATGTTGATTAAATTGTTTGGATCGATACTGAAGTCTGATCAATTGATTTTACTGCTATTGAATATATGTTGATTAAGTTTGTTTGGATCAGAGTTGAAGCCCGATCAATTTATTTTATTACTATTGCATATATGAGAATTAAATTATTTGGGTCGATACTGAAGTTCGACCAATTGACTTATTGAATTGATTATATGATAATTAACTATTTGGATCGGTACTGAAGTCCAATCATTGGATTATATTGGAAATTGTGATGATTATACATATGTCATACAAATACATTCATACAGGATTTAGTAAGGAGTTGTGACCATTTTGACCAGTATTTGTAAAATTTTACCGGCAGGACCCACGGATCATTATATGATTTGACAGTTGGGACCTACAAGTCGATATATGATTTATAAATGGACATTTAGGTCATACATAATCTTGTTACTAGCCAGCCATATGGGCCTTGGGTCATAATTATTTTTGCTATTGGTTAGTCATATTTCATATGTTATATGAAATTCCCGGGGCAGTACTTGGTTTGATGGGTCACAATGTAATTAAATGGAATCATATGACATAAATATATGCATATTGATGTGTTTTGGTTATTATTATGGAATTTTGATTTATTGTTATTCTTAAATTGTTTAAGTTTATATTTACTAAGTATGGGACTCATTAAATTGCAAATTTATAATTTCAGGTTGTTGCAACTGAAAGCGTCAGTATCATAATCTCTCTACACGGGTCAGTTAGCTGAAACCCAGGGCCTCTCTCTCCCTCATTTTACATTATATGTCTAGTTGGGTTATGTTAGGTTTATTCTGAATATTATGTAAATTATAGCATTAGGAGTTTATGTAAATTACATATATATTTTGCATATTATAAGTAAGGCATGTAATAATTAGTTTAAAATTTACCGTGGATGACATATGAAATGTTATATGTATGATAAAAAAAAAAAAAAAACGTGACTTGTTTTACTAATGACGCATATAGGTATAGGGTTGTTACATTTATTATGTGGTTTAAGTATTCTAATTGTTGTATTTAAATTGTTTTTGTGGACTGTTTTAAGTATTTTAACATTTTTAGGTGTTATTTGTGTAAATTTGCTTATTTGAAGTATCGGTTCTATATTTTCACATGTTGTGAGGACTGTTTCAATAATTTTACGTATGTTAGGAACTATTTTGGTGTTTTTACATGTTTTTAGGTATTTTTTTTGAGAAATTATGCATGTTTGGGCACTGGTTAGGTAGCTTTATATATATAAGGACTATTTTGTACTTTTGACATGTAGGAACCTTTGTGTAATTTTTACATATTTTGCATATTGTTTTAGTAATTTTTCATATTAGGGACTGATTTGTAATTTCTATATGTTTAATGGACTGTTTTAGTAATTTTAGCTTGTAGGAGGGGCTGTTTAATTTTCCAAAAATATAAGGACCTTTATGTAATTTGCCATAACTTAGAGGACTGTTGGTAATTTTGCATGTTTGTTTTGGATGTTTAATTTTTATGTGTTTGTAGAGTGCTTTGGGGTTTTAAATAATTTGTTTGGGGGATTAATTGGATAGAATGTAATTTAAAATCAATTTGTAATTATTTTCTCCTTAGGAGAAAGAATGATTAGACTACGGGGTGAAATGATTTATTTTTCCGTAATTTAATTTTCATAATTTACCGCTTTCAATGAATGTGTTTGCGCGAGTGACTATTAATCGCCAATTAATAGCATCGTTAGCTTAAACACGAAATTGTTTTTTTTTCTTCAAATAAAAATTAACTTAAATTTTTGAAAATTAAACAAACCAAAGAGAGTGGTTCTTGTCGGGCGGCAATTTAAGTGAAACTTAAATTATTATACCTTACCTCCTTACCCGGGTCTCTAAAAATTTTTGAACAATGCCTTTTAAAATTAAAACGGAATCATTTTTTTGAAAAAAATTAAAATTGGTGTCCCAAAAATGGGTGGCGATTCTAAAATGTTTTTGAAGATCGACTAGTTTCGGCATCGCGCATTAAATATTTTATCACCATCTTTTGTGCAAAACAATTTCGAGAAAAAACCAGTAGCATTAACAAGTGCGGTTCTCCTTGGCTTCTCAATTGGCCAAACCCTCTCAATGAACCAGGCTCTATACTTTGGAGAAGTCTGTAATCATGAAGGATCAGGTAAAGGTCGAACCATCCGCAAATCTCTAACCCAAGCCCCAAGAATGGCTCAGGTAACTCCAATTGAGATAGGAGAGGATGCAGTAGGTCCATCTTTAATTGGAACAATTTGATCAATCCTTATCTGCATGTACAATGCGAAAGGCCTAAAAGATAGACCTTCGTGTACCTGTGGATCATCTAGATAAAGTGAGTAGTGTTGTGCCAAAAGATGAACCACTTAATCTCATTTGGACCCAACTCCATAATCCAAGAGGTCTACTCGTCAATAGAGCTCCTTGTTATAAGTCTTCTTCGCTTGCAATATTGCAATGCGTTGTAAAGAAGCAAATTAGGAACTGAAACCACTTAGAGGTGGTCTTTCAGCCACACATATAATATATCCTTTCTATTAGTAGGGTGAAAGCAAAAAGAAATGAAGCAGAAATGAATGAAAGTAAAGAAAGAAAAAACTAAGGCTGAATATATATTCGCACCCTTATCCTTTACGTGATTTCCCTAGTGGCACCCCAACTTTTTAAAATGACCTATTGTGGCCCTACCACATCACACCCCTTTGAAAAGTTACCAAATTGGTGTCTCACCTTCAAAGGTCCAACAACGGCAAAGGCACCGATTTGGTAATTTTCCAACCCAAAAATTGAACTTCCAATTTCAACGATAAAACTTGCAAATGAGTATACTAAATGAAAGCTTTCATGGCAAGGATTCTAAATATGTCTTCAAATTCGTTGTCCAACCACCGTAAGACCTAATGGAAATGAAAATTTTGGATAATTTTGACTCATTTACCCAACCCGTTTCAAACTCAACTCTTCAGCTACAAATTGTGTAAAATATCGATACCATTAGAATGGTATGATCGAAAGGAGTTGACCGGTGGTCTTAGATTTGAAAACAAACGTTCGAAGCTAAAATAGAGTAAAAATGAAGGAAATATTACCTTTGGATAGTTCAGGGGCACAATAAGTCACTTTTGGATAGTTCAAAGGCACAATAACTCACTCGTAAAATTTTTTATTTCCATTTTTTAAGGCCTTACGCTTGTTGGACGATTGATTTAAAGACATATTTGGAATTTTCGCCGTGAGAGCTTTCATTATGTATACTCACTTGCAAATTTTTTTGTCAGAATTGAAAGTTTAATTTTTGGTTGGAAAATTACCGAACTTGGTGCCTTTACCATTATTGGTCCTTTTAAGGTAGTACAACAATTTGGTAATTTTTCAAGGGTGTGATATAGCAGAGCATGAGGAGTTAGTTTTGGATAGTTTAAGGGCACAATAGGTCATTTTGAAACATTGGGGTGCCACCAAGGAAATCACATAAAGGGTAAGGATGCGAATATGTATTTGGCCAAAAAACTAACTTGGAGTATGATAGGTGAGACAATCTAGTCATCGAAGCCAAGATGAGCTCTATCCAAGCTTCACAAGGTCTTAGCAATAATAATACTGCTAATGCATTGCATATCCATCATTTATCGAATCATGGGCAGAACTTCAAATCACCAAAACTTGTATATGTTAATGGTTGATTTATCACTAAAAGATGGTGACAAAACATTTTGGATCGCGTGTGCCGAATTAGTCGGTTTTAGAAATGATTTTAGAGTCGTTACCCGATTTTAGGACACTAGTTTTAATTTTTCCACAAATTGACTCCGTTTTAATTTTTGAAAAGACACTGATTAAAAATCAGAGTTTCTGGATAAGGGGGTAAGGTATGACGATTTAAGTTTCACTTAAACTGCCGCTCGACAAATCGGCCTCTTAAGTTAATTTAATTTCCAAAATTTAAGTTTGATTTTATTAAAAAGTCATTGTGTGATTAGATTCTAGCATTGTTCTTAATTGGCGATTGCAGTCATTTGTTCAAACACATTCATTAAAGCAATAAATTGCGGAAATATAAATCATTCATCGCTAAACCTAATTATTCTTTCTCTGATTAGGAGAAAATAATTACAAATATGACCTAAATATATTACATTCTAACCCTTTTAGTCCCCAAATTAATTATTAAAACCACAAAAATACCCCACAAACATATAAAATAAATATTTAAAGCATGCATGTAAAAATTACAAAAAAGTCCCTAAAGTTTAAGAAAATTACAAAAAGGTCCCTATTTTATGAAAAATTACCAAACAGCCCAAAATAGTCAAAAACAGTAAAACAGTCCATGAAATGGCAAAACAGTCCCTAATCATGCAAAAATTGCCAAAACAGCCCCTAAACATGCTTAATTACTAAGTGGTTTATAAAGTAAATATATATTGCAAAATAGTCTCTATATGCATAAAATATCCAAAACAGACCACCTATATGCTTTTTTACATAACAGTCCCCAAAAAAATTGTCAAATCTCAAAACAGTCCTTAAGTTTAGGAAAAATGCTTAAACAATCCACACATCTTTGGAATATGTCAAATTAGGGCTGCATATGAGCCCAGCCGTTAGCGAACGGCTCGTTGTTCGCTCGATAAAAGCTCGAATCGAACTCGGATTGATAATAAACGACCGAGCTTGAGCCGAATATTCGAGCTCGTTTAATAAACGAGCCGAGCAGTTAGGCTCGCGAACAGCTCGTTTAAAAAGGCTCGCGAGTAGCTCGTTTGATAGGCTCGCGAGTTGCTCGTTAAATAAGCTCGCGAGCTTATCAAAACGATGTCGTTTTGATACCAAACTAAAAAATATGCTTCAGCCAAGTCACCTTCCTCCCACTTCATTTTTTGCTATTTCATTTATCTTTCACTGAAACTGCTATTTTCATTTCTCACTGAAACAACATTAAAAATGAATTTTCTTGATTTTTGACTAACTCTTAACGAGTTCGAACACGAACTCGAATAGCAGCAGGAAACGAGCTCGAGCTTCTTTGTGAGCTAAAAGACGAGCTCGAATTCAAGCTTATTTGCAAGCTCAAACTCAAGCTCGAGCTCAAGCTTGAATAACAACATAAAACAGCCAAGCTCGTAAGCTTAAAATGAGACAAACTCACAAGTCTCAAAATGAGCCAAGCTCGCAAGCCAAGCTTGAGCTCGTGGAATTTAACACGAGCTCGAGCTCGTGGAACGAGGCGAGCTCGAGCAGTACAATACTTGGCTCGGCTAGTTTGCAGCCCTATGTCAAATTATTCTTTCAAACTCAACATTTTAAGCAGAAACAACATCAAAGCATAAATCAGAAAAGAGTGCAGTAAGCATGATTGAGCATCAACAATAATTATTGAAAGCTAAAACAATTTTGACAGCAGCAGAATTATAAGATACAACAGGTCTAGGCAGTAAAGGAAATAGTAGCAGATTTCAATGACAACAATGAATATCAACAATGAAGACTTAAATTGTTGCAGGTTAGTATGCAACACAATTCTGAAGGATTAGGCAAACAGAGTAGATGCATTAGGTAAGTCTCACAAAATTAACCTTACTTGACAACTTTTGTTCACAAAACAGAAAGTTTGAACATGCATTTTGAACTGGAAAATAGAAATTGGTAACCAACATACTAAAACAGAAGACTAGATCAACAAAACAGTAAATAAACTGCCGAAGCTTGACATGACATACTGAGCAGAAACAAATGGAAACAAAGTTTAAATACAGCTTTAAATAGTATGGATACAACAAAATCACATATAGGAAGGGAAGACTAAACATATCACAAATAAACATAGAATGTAGAGACCTTCTGTAGCGTCCTCTCTTATATCTTACGTTATAAAACATGTCATATTTTTTTTTTATCAACTTATATCACCATTTTAATTATCATGTTAAACTATATCATCATATAATAACTTAACATAAAACATACATTTTTCAAATATCAAACATAACCAAATATTAAACATACAAAATTACTATTATTTATTTACATGTCATTTTAATCATATTATCCCAAACTTAATAAACATATATATATATATATATACATGCCAAACTATAAAGGTAATGCTATACAGGAATAACATTAAACAAAAGTCTATATGCAACTAGTACAAATGATGTGACGAGAGGGAGAGAGGCCTAGGCTTCAGCTGTACCGACCTGAGCAAATAGACCTGTGAAGTCTCAGTACTTCACTCAAACAGCTAACTTGAAAAACATAATATGCGTTTTGTATGAGTCGTAAAACTCAGCAAGTACTAAGCAAAGTATATATAACAAATAAGGCAATTTATCACATATAACAATATCAATCATTTTCAGGTTACATAAATCATTTAATACAAGCTATAATAGCAAATGCATAATGACATGTCATTTCTTATTCATTGGTTGTGATTTATCGACCATATGTTACCCCGGGAATTTCACGGCATATCAGTAACCATAGCTGGCCAGCAAACCTGTAAGACC